>OZ005650.1:142982111-143026111 GCA_963930645.1 Salticus scenicus | reverse complement strand
AATTTTTGTCAAAAACTATGTCAAAAAAGGCTTTTTGACAGGACGGTTAAAACCATGGTTAAATCTGAATAAAACCGATAAGTGCCAAAAACTTGCCAACCCTCTCTTAAGATGAATATAAAATTATTAATACATACATTTACCCTCCCCTTCCTACAGCATCAAAATTGCAACTCTCCAAACCGTCCTTAGGGGTGAAATCCAGACCGTCGCCAATCGCCTAATGCGTAGCTACTATAGTGCAACGTTAAACCCACTCTACTCCATCTTCCACATTTAGTTCAAGTGTCATCGATGTAAAACTAACCGACCTAATCAGAATGATGCTGCAAACTTTTCTGTAGTAGTCAAATAATACATATATGAAAAGATAGCTAAAAATCGATTTATGTAGCAAATTTGAAGAAAATTATTAAAACTTTTTTCAAAATACTGACTTTAAGAGACTTTACCTAGCAACTTTAATGGAAACCCGCTTTTGGATTTCAATGTCCTACTTCAAGTTTTCAAAATTTTACTAAAAATTGGAAAAATAATCTGTACACCGGACCTGTGTTAATTCTGATGTTCCGTCGTTCTATTTTTCCCTGGTAGCACATAACGTTGTTATAACTTATTTTTCACTGTTCAAGCTTTTTTTCAACACTATAACAACGTTATGTGCTACCTGGGTTATTCGTTTTGAAGATATGACAGTCAAGCGATTTCCCCCACGCATACATACACATACACATTTGAGCAATATAAACCACTCTTTTTGTATTCAGGAGACCTTAAAACATGTAAATCAGGTAAAAATTAGAAATCAAAATTTTCAACTGAACGTAATACTTCGATTATCTACGGCAGACAGATAATGGAAGTAAAAAAAACTGTTGACTTTGACAAAGATTAGCACTGGCGACAAATCTGGTGATTTAACGACGAATTTGGAAATTTGACAAAAAAGGGTAGTTTTTAGTAAAAAAGATTTAGCCAAACCTAGAAGTTTAACGTCCAATAGAAGCCGAGTTCTGGAATTTTCTGGAAGGATCCACTGATTTTGGTATAGAATTACCCTAGAAATTCGCCAACCTTTGCAGAGAGTATAAAAAGTGAACAGTCTCTCCCGAAGTCAGTTTATTTGTCAACAGACAATTGTGCTGAGCAGTTATCAACGAGGGACTCTGATACAAGCTGTTGTTCATTGTTCTGAAACAGTGATATCCCTTTCCAGTGGTATTCACGGTATTTGTAGGCGACGCCCATGTTCTCTAGCCGATAATCCTTGTCTTTTGAGCTTCCGGTTAAGAACAAAAGTGATTAATTCCAACAATCATCACGGTTGTTTACAGCTAGTAGCAAACGAACCGGAAGTTCTCGCAACCAGTGCGACGTAATCAATTAGTTTCTTTTTTTTAGAATACAAGGTGCATATTTAACAGTGTTTAGTTTATTTAACATTTGTGGTGTGAGTGACAGAAATTAGTGGTATTTCTTTTACCGTAGGAAAAAAAAAAAAAAAATACTGAAGAAGGAATTACAAATGTGTAAAAAAAATGCTAAGAAATATGGCTGCGAATGAAATATTTCCTTCTTTTGCCGGTCCTTTATCCAACCAATACGAAAATAAATAAATAAATAAATAAATGAAAATAAATAAATAAATAAATAAAACTAATGTCATTTACTCTTTTCCAATATTATTACATAAAGACGAATTAAAATAATCGATGATAAAACTAAATGCTAAACCACAAATGAATAAATTTGGGAAGAAAATTACGCATCCATTGATATTTACTTTTTCTGTTTTTTCAAAACTTAATCAAGCATCAAAATAAGTTACTTTATATTCTGCTAAATAAGATAGTTTCAAGCGTGTGGCTAATATCAGATAAAATTGTTCGTTATTCTACCGTAAGTTTTTCTGATAAAACTTTTCAACCGCAATTAATATAATTAATATCTATTTTTCGTTAATCTAGAACTTTCTATTTCATGAACACACAATAACGATAATAGTGAGGCAAGAGAGAGAAAAAAAATTGTTTAGGCGATCTATCACCCCAGATTAATTGATTTAATTGTCATTATTTTCATAGTAAATGAAAAAAGAACTAATGATTTTGTTTTCACTGAAGTAAAACTTTAGGAAATTTTCAATATTTATAATAAAGAATGTAAAACATATTATATATATATAGACATATATAACTTTTAGAATTCCTGATAATAATTATAAGAACAAAAACCAATCATATATATTTAGTTTTATATTAGTGAAGTTATGATTTTTTAAAATTATTTCCGTAATAAAAAAATAAGAAAATTAATGATAAATTATTAGAATTTTTTTTTTTTTTTTTATGTATAGCTATTGAAGAAGAATTAGAAACAATAATTTCTAATAAACTTCAAATTTTCTTTTGATAATTCTAATCAATGACAATAATTCCTTTATTTTGAGAAAATATCGGTTACTTCCTTTAGAATAGAGCATTTCCTCATGACGTCTGGTGGTTGGCAAAAAAGCGCGCTCGACTTTCCCGCGCCCCGCCCACCATTGCTAACCGCAATGGTGGGCGGTTAGCAATGGTGGCCGCCATCGCTATGCTTTTCCCAAGCCTTTTTGCCAACCACTCATAAAAGTTGAGATGTTTGTTTACAAACAAGGAACTGCCCTATAGGGATGAATTCAAAATTATTCAGCAATAGTTTAGCAAGAATTTATATTTGGGTTTTTTCTGTATTTTTTTTTTTTTATTGTGTGCAAACTCTCGCAATTTTACTTTATATTAATTCATGTTATAATATGAAATTTTTTTTTAAATTGTATTTTTATTATATTTTTTATTATTAATTTTTTTTATTTTGTTGTAGTATACAATATAAACACATGTTGTAAAGACACATATCTCGTAGATTGAAATATATCCGAATTCTTCTGTATGTCCCTGTACAGAAATCTGTAACATTATTTACATTATTTGAAATTGTAGACTTGCTGTAAACCCGTATTAGTTTCATGTCAGTCTAAAAAGTTATGGAAATTAGAGTGAAAACAAGTTAACAGACGAGTGAACAGATAGAAGGGTAGACACACAGCAGATGCTGGGTCGAATTTATAAATACTTTTCAACATTGTAAAATGTAAATAATTAAAAAAAGAAAAAAAATCAATCATTCCATTTTTGATTCTTTATTACTGTATGACTTTTCTACTTTTATTTTAATTAAATTTAATAAACATAATCAATAAATGTAATAGCTATTACTGCAAAAATAGCTTCATTTGATTAAATTAGTATGCTGCACATGACCTTTGTTTTATATTTTACTATGTTTTTATTAACTTCTATTCTGGTTTATCTGGTACAAATCTTGCAATCGGTTTTTAACCAACTTCCCTACTAGCTAGACATTTGAAACTTTCTGAATAGCTCAGAACCCGATGACAACAACACGCTTCGAAGCCCGATTTTCAAATTTTTTATTAGTTTTCTTTTAATTAATTAAAATATGAAAATAATAACCTCCTAAAAATAAGCTTTAAAAATGGCCATTAAAATATTTCATGTTTTCATTAATAACGTTCACCTTATGTAATTCAGAATTTTGTAACATTATTCATAAGCACGCTTCAGTAATCAGTTACAAATACACCTAATAACTTTAATTAAAAGTTATCATTTTTAATTAATAATAATTTTTTTTTTACATGCATGTGATTTTCCCATTCATCCCCACATGCGGGGATGAAAGGAACAGGACTGAAGTTAACAAAGAAAAGAAAACAAAATGGAAAGTAAATAAATTTTTAAAGTTAAATTGGTTTATGTGATTTTATTACACACTATGGATTTACTGAAATTAACAAAAACTGATGTATTGACTCAAATTAACATCGAAAGGCAAAAGTCCTTTGGTTCGCACAGTTCCTAGTGCTCTAGGCTTTGGTAATTTAATCTAATAAGATTCAATGTAAAAATAAATAAATAAATAAGACACTAGAAAGATATAAATCATTATAATAGAGTACAAATTATCCAGATAAATTTTTGTTTCCGGCTGATCGGGAAAAATGAGCATTCTATTCTGTATTACATTAATAATCACCAGGATTTATTTAATTAGCTTGATCGAAATTGTGATTTTAATAAAATTATTATTAATTAATTAATTTATTTTTTTAATTATTGATATTGTTGATTTAAGTTGCATTGAATATTCTAACATATAATTTTTTTAATCATAATTATTATAAACAAAAATCCGAACAATTTTAATCTATTTTTATCTAAATACATGCTATTTTTATAATTCCATGTTATAACTACTGAACTACAGGTTATAAAAATATTGAAAATCTATTTACGACTTATTTTAATATAATTCTTGTGTACAATTTTAAATTAGCACATAGTGGGGAATGTCCCATTCATCCCCATTCAACCTGTCCCATTCATCCCCACCACCACATGATCATATAAAACAGGAAATATGTTTAATGAACAATTGTCAATATTTTTTTTGAATATCATATAAACACAGTAAAAGATTATGCCTTTTACTCATATAATAGTTATATTAACTTTAAGCAAATAGTTAATTTCTTAACTACTAACTAATTGAATCAGTAAAAGTTGCTTTGGCAGCAGAAAAATACACTTTAATAAATTTGTCTTTCTATAGATACCACAACTCTGAAGCTACACTTGATGAATGACCTCAGTACTGCCATATATAAGAAAAATTGTCAAGTTTGTGGTGCATGCAAAGCATAAAAATTTTGCTACTGTCCCATTCATCCCCCTCCTCCCTACAGTCGGTAACAAAAGTCTCCGAACACTAGCAAAAATTCCTATATAAAAAAAGTACGCTTAATACAGTTTTGTTAAATAAATCCTTGTCGAATCATGTTCTTAGTCAGTCTAAGAACATGTTTCGACAAGGATTTATTTAACAAAACTGTATTAAGTGCACTTCTTTTATATAAGAAATTTTGCTAGTGTTCGGAGACTTTTGTTACCAACTGTACATTCGAACCTCATAGTAGATAAACAGTCATATCAATTGGAGATGTCGGACATATTGGTGAATACTTTGAGAATTTTCTCCGAAAATGGCGTTCTTATCTGGCATCCTTAGTTCTCTAGAGAAGGCGATTCATCACAATTATGCAGATTTATGAATAACAAAAGTTGGAAAAGCGCCATCTATCCATCATTACAAACGCGGATAAAGTGAATACAATGAGATTTCGATTAAAGGTTTACGACACAAAAATGAAATCACATGCAAGGGAAAAAAAAAAAAAGAATAATAATTAAGATTAATGTCGGTAATTAGTTATAAATATTCAATATTCATTTTTATTGTAATCGCTTTATAAATTAAAAAATACCGGAATTCTATTGTCTGGAAAAGAATTTTAATTTTAATCACAACAGTCACATAATCGTATTTTGAGGAATGTTTCGAAATTCTTTCTTGCTCATTCACTTATAAATACCGCACACCCAAACTCAAACCGTTCATTTTACCTCCAGTCTTCGAAATGCAGTTAATGGTAAGTTACAGTACATTGATGTATACGAGGGTTGCTATTTATATTTCTGGTTTTGGGAAGAGTACGTGTTCCTAGGCGACGCCAATTGAATGTTTGATATTTTAACCGTAAATTCTTCAGAACTTTTTGCCATTTTAGCGTGATTTGTATTGTTTACAGTAAATTGAAAAATTCATCTCGGACAAAATGTTGAATTGACTCCTGAACATTTTCATGTGATTATTTTTTACAACTTTCGACGTGGTTTATCAAGACAAGAGTGGGTCGTTGAACTCAATTCTTTAAATAGAAATAAAGGACCATCAAACAGCGCTGTAAAAAACCGGTATAGCGAATTCAATCGTGGTCGACGATCGCCACAGGAAGAATTCCGTGAAGGTCGTCCAAAATCAGTTACTGTGCCAGAAAATATCAATGCTGTGCGTGAAAAGATAAAGCAAGATCGCCGTGTAATATACCGTGAAATTGGGGCATCTTTGGGCTTTAGTATGACTACTATCAATAAGATATTACATGAACATTTGGCAGTAAAAAAAAAAAAAAAAAAAAATGTTCGCGTTGGATCCCGCTTAATTTGACAATCCGTGTTTGTAGTGATCGATAGATGGCGCTTTTCCAAATTTTGTTGTTAGTAAATATAATAGCTACGTGTATTTATTATTGTTGTATTTTTGTTACTACTTAATATTCGTGCTATAATTTCTTCGCCATTAAATCATGCAAAATCGATTGCCTTTGGAAAAAAATATTTTAGTTTATTCGAAGTTCGATTGGAAGTATATGTTTAACCGAAGCTGAACAAATATTAGTTTCAAATATTCTGTACTTCCATTAGCCGAAGCAACTGAAATTTTAAATTTGTCATTTGGAAATAAATGGAAGCTTACTCCGGATTTCTTGATCCTTTGGAGTTACACTGTGGCACACAGCAGTATGTGTTATCTTTTTTACCGGATTTATTCATTTTTATTCAATAAATATATGTGAAACTAAACATCGAATATACAGCAAGCAATGGAGTCTCGACGAAAGTTATCCGTGGTATTGCTAATTTCACCTTAGCCCACCAGAGGGCGAGCATTTCATTACAATCGCGGATCGCTCAAAAGAAGGCTCGTGTCGATTGGTGCAAGGAAATGTTAAAAAAATACGTTCAAGGTACATCAAAGGCTGTGTATAACATCTACACAGGAGACGAATCATGGATCTATGCATATGAGTCCGAAACAAAACAGCAATCGACAGTATGGGTCTTCATGGACGAGCCAAATCCAACAAAAGTTGTTCGTGGAAAAGGCACATGAAAGCAAATGGCTGCCTGTTTCTTCGGAATTACTGGAGGCTACAGTGGCGTTAGATCATTGCAGAATGGTCAATTCTGAATAGTGCACGACCATTTGTTTGCCAGAAATCATCGGAGAAATTCGAAAAAAGCTGAAGAAGAGGCGAATCACTCTTCATCAGGACAACGCAAACTCTCACACATCACCTGAAACAAAGGAATATTTGAGTGGCCAAAACATCAAATTGATGGGTCATTCACCGTATAGTACCCTGATTTTGCACCCAATAAGTTTTTTTAATTCCCCCACATCAAAAATAAATTGCGTGGTCAACGATTTTTTGCACCCAAAAAAGCGGTTGATGCATTCAAAACACATGTTTTGGAGTTACCTCAATCGGAGTGGAAAAAGCGCTTCGAAAATTGGTTCAGACACATGCAGAAGTGTATGAGTCTTCATGGAGGATATTTTGAAAAACAATAAATCCAATTTCGATCATAAATATTTGTTTTTCATTATTAGGCCAGAAATATAAATAGCAACCCTCGTATGAGAGTTTTTTTAATTTAATACTTTATTTATTTATTTTTATTAAGTAAGTTTAAAAGTATATTTAGATCCACAGGTATATTTCTTTCAGTATGTAATTTTGTATTATCTCCAATTTCGTAGATCTGTTTTATTTTTATTTTTCTTAATATTTAAAAAAAATAAACAATTTATATCTGATTAAAAAAAATAATAGTCCGTTGTGTCAGTTACACGACTTTCTCTTACTATGCATTTGAATACTATAAAGACAGATTATATGTAGTTTATATTGTACTGATATCATTATGTAGTTTTAGGCAATACTTAAAAAAAATCACTAATGTTAAGCATGTTAAAGGTGCGACATTAATGAATATATTTTATTCGGTATTAAACAAATTATATGAAGTATTATGTAAGGTAACAGAAAAATAAGCCCAAATAGATTGTTACGTTATTTGTAAATAATAATAAAAGACTTGAATTCCTATGAAACGCTTGAAACTGATATCATAACTACAACAATATATTGAAAAAAGAAAAAAACTTTATCTATGGTTTCCTTGCGTGCATTTTTCATGCGTGTGACAAACAATGCTTTGTGTCTACAACGACGACCAACTGTAGGTTTTTTCTGTTTATGAGAAAGCTATATCTCAGCTTTTATTATGTGTAAGTGCATAAAACTTGATATGTGAGATGAATATTATGAAAAATTGTGCTGATTTAAATTGGATGTATATCAGCTGACAAACGATGCTGCTGATACTCAATTTCTGTGATTTTCCAGATGACTATATTTTATCCTTTATTGGTTAAAACTGCATTGCACTTGTAAAACCTTTATCGTGAGAATCTGTGATGATTAAGTTTTGGTGCATGTTAATAGGTATATGGCATTTGTATGGCATGACCACGACACATTAGCTTTATAGCTTCTACATTTCTTTGTTTTAGTGTAAGGTAACAACAGTAAAAAAGAAAACAAAACTTTTGATTTACATGCATGTACTATCTGTTTACTACGAATCTTATTTATGTTCTTTTATTATATACTAGCAGGCTTCGCCCGCTTCGCTGGACCCTATCTTAAAATGAATCACTATAATTACTGAATTCTCAAAATTGCATTAATTTTTATCGCGTGAAAAAAAAAGCTAAACAAAATCTGATTAGGAAAAATGTCGCATCGGGTTCTCACTGCCTTCGGAAAAAAATCCCAAAATGCTCTTATTTCTGTTATTTTCCCCCTTCGCCCCCCCCTCCCGTCTATCCTAATAATTTTACAAATTCGAAAATATCCGCAATCGATTTGTAAATATCAAAAACCTCTATGTACCAATTTTGAATGATCTACCTCTATTTTTTTTTTTTTTTGCTCCTCCGCCCCCCCCTCCCGTCCCTCCTAATAACATTACACTTTCGAAAATATCCCCATTCGATTTGCAGGCCTCTAAAACCAATCTGTACCAATTTTGAACGGCCTAACTGCATTTCTGTTTGTTTTTGCCCATAGCCCCCCTTACCGCCCCTTCTAATAATTTTACAAATTCAAAAATATCCGCATTCGATTTTAAGTATCGAAATCCATTTGTGTACCAATTTTGAACGATCTAACTCTATTTTTATTTTTTTGCCCCCTCCCCCCTTCTCGCCCCTCCTAATAACTTTACACTTTCGAAAATATCCCCATTCGACTTGCAGGCCTTTAAAACCTATCTGTACCAATTTTGAATGCCCTAACTGTATTTCTATTTGTTTTTGCCCATATCCCACCCCCCCTTCCCGCACCTCCTAATAATTTTACAAATTCTAAAATATCCGCAATCGATTTGTAAGTATCGAAAACCTCTATATACCAAATTTGAACGATCTAACTCTATTTTTATTTTTTTTGCCCCCCCCCCCTCCCCTCCTAATAACTTTACACTTTCGAAAATATACCCATTCGACTTGCAGGCTATTGAAATCTATCTGTACCAATTTTGAAAGGCCTAACTGTATTTCTAATTGTTTTTGCCCCTGCTGCCCCTCCCCCTCTACTGCCTCACCTGGGGGCTGAATTTTTAAAATTCCAGAAATTGGTTTTTAGATATTTGTATTAGCTATATTTTATAGCAAAAATTTCACGTATATCTGTTTTTTTTTTTTTTTTTTTTTTTTTTTTTTTGAGATATATAGGATTATGCAAAATCGCGTTTTACGCATGTGAAATCCCGTTTTGCCCCCGCCTTCCCCTTGGGGACCGAATTTCGAAAATTCCAGAAATTGGTTTTTAGACATTTATATTAGCTATATTTTAAAGCAAATATTTTACGGATATCTGTTTTTTTGTTTGAGATATGAAGGATTTTTTGAATTCACATTTTGCCCCTCTCCCCCCCCCCTCGGGGGCGAATTTTTTCAAAATTTTTTTTCCTAAACCATCCCTGACCTATAAGGAAAAAAAATAATAAAAAAAAAAGAATGATCGAAATCGGCCAAGCCGTTTACGATTTTATAAAGGACATACAGACAAACATTCATTTAAATCAGCGTGTAGTGTTCGTCTTGATCGAGCGGTGCTTATTTGAACATTTTGCAGCCTTCTTTCAGTTGTCTCAGACGAATGTGCCTGAGTAGTACGTATTCGATCATTTTCTAACCTCACTTCTCGTTGTTCAGATGATTCAGACGAACGTGTCTCAGCGTCATACACTCTAAGATTTTCCAGCCTTAATGCTCGTTGCTCGTCTAATTCTGAGGCTCGTAATGCTCTTTTCTTCCGTACTTGAGGTGTAGATCGGCCAATTGCTTGTCGCTTTAGAGGCATAATTGTACGTAAACTTCGCGAAAAAGGCGTTTGAATAAAGATTGGTCTTACCAACTCAGAAACCTTCGTATACTCATGCACAACACTTTGTTGAAGATCATCACATGAGATAAGATAGAAGATTCCGATTTTCAAATTACCTTGGCGAGAAACATCCAAGGTACTTCGGTGCCAAATTAACTCCATGTTCCATACAAAAAAAAAAAAAAAAAACGAGCTTTTATGATATATACAAAATAAAAAAAATAAAAAATTCTAATAAATTCGAAATTATTACTATTTACAATCAAGGTGAAAACATAAAAGAACCTTTATAAGTTACATATAAAGTATCAATTAAGACGAAGAATTTTGTTTTACTGTAGAAAAGAAAAGTAAGTACTACTCAATTAAATAAAAATTTTACGCTAATACCAAGTATCTCTATGAAAATATTTATTTACACGCGAATATTTTCATAGCATATTAATTTTTGTTCTAATTTTTATTATTTATCACGCGAAATAAAAAATATTTTACTTCCGGAAAAAAATAAATGAACGTGAATTTTGTTTATTTTGGCATCAAATCTATTTTTCTTTTTTTCACTTTAAAGTTAAAATTTAGTTTTTATTTAAGATCTTCTTTCAAATTTTTTATTTTTTCAATTTTTTTTCCCTAAACCATCCCTGACCTATAAGGAAAAAAAAAACAAAAAAAGAATTATCGAAATCGGTCAAGCCGTTTACGATTTTATAAAGGACATAGAGACAAACATTCATTTATATATATATAGATGTGAATGTCCGTGAATTTATTTGACTGAGTTTCACGCCAAAACTGCTCGACGGATTTCGATGAAATTCGTAATGGAGATAGCTTATACCCTAACTTACAAAGTTGGCTACCTTTTATTCCGAAAAAAAACTTTGTTTTGATGATTTTTATGCATAAAATAACAATTTTGTAAGCTAATAACACGGAGTAATAAGACAGGAGAAGAAGGTAACGCTGAAATTTTGTGATGTTGTTTTCTAATGTTTACAGATGGCGCCAGCGTGCAATCCTTCCTTCTCTCCAGCTTCCGCAATGTTATTCAATGGGGAAATGTCTCGTTTTAATTATTTTTTTAAAAATAATATCAAGCTGAAAAAATTTCGATTGAAAGCAAATTTCATTAAATAGAGTATTCTAACCAACATGTTTTTTTTAAGAGCCATTTTATACTCATTATACTTTGAAAGAAAGCTTTTAAAAAATGATGATTCTTATGAACCGAAGCTAGCTAAAACAGACAATTGGGAGGAAGGAGAATGGATGAAATTTTGTAAAGAAAAAAAATAAACTTACTTTAGGTGCAGAAAACACGAACTCGGACTTTATTTTTCTCCTACGGCCTTTTTTTTTCTTTTCTTATCACTATCATAGCCTGTTTTACAACTAGGAACGAAGTATTTATTTGAAACATCTGAATTATGCAGTTTTAAGAACTTACAAAGAAATTAAATTGCTTAAAATAAAAAATTTTAAATGTACTCCAGCGAAATTCTATTGAAAACAACAGTATATCCGCGCCGAGGTAGGGAGGAGTGACAAGTGGCGCCCTCAATATTTACCAAAAATTTAGATCACAGTTTCGTAGCTTTCTCCCATTGGACCTTCAACTCCTATTAATATTACTCCGTGGCTAATAATAGGAAAAAATTAGCCATTTAAATTTTATCAATAATTTAATTGTTGCCAAAAAAAAAAAAAAAAAAAAAAAAAAAAAAACCACGAGTTTATTTTTTTTTTCAATAGGAATATAAATACATTTATCTAAACGTGAACAATAAAAAATTAAAAAAAAAAAAAAAATTAAAATAAATTATGCATCTCACAAAAATTGACGTCATTTTTAATTTAAAATTTCTTTTACACATTGATAAAGTGCTAATATAGTTTACGATGCTAATATATATTGTACTAAAATCAGTTTTATTTATAGATCCTCCTGGGTGATTTTTTAAATTGTTGCGTTGAAGTACACCGAACATTTTTCGCCAAGAGATTTAATTTAGCAACAGCGATTTTAATCTAGGTAGTTCAAGAAAAATATTACAAAACGAGAAAAATAAACTGAAATAGTAGTCACATAAATGATCTATTTTTATCTGAGTAGATAATTTTATAGAAAAAAAAGTGCAGTTTTAAAAATAGAAAATTTATTTTATCAAGCACTATTTTAAACCTAAAAACCATTAATAAAATAAACAGAATATGAAGGGTTCTTATATGTTAACGAAAAGGTATCCGATGAAACGCTTTCTATTTTCATGCAAGAAATTATACAAAAAAAAAAAAAAAAAAAAAAAAAAAAAAAATCGCTAATATGGCGACAAAAATTTAAAAGCCGCCAAGGGAGAGATATAATAAAGTTGTGTTGCACGATAATGTTTAGTTATTTATTTATTTTTAGGACTGAGGGCATATTAGTCTCAGACAGCGATTTTTGCGTTGTCGTTTTCGATAGTTGGACATTTGTCGAAATCATTATTCGATAATTGGACATTTATCGAAATCTAAAATTTATCGAAAATATAATTGAATAATTTGAAAGCGATGTTATAATTGGGAAGAAAAAAAAACTAATAGTCCTCCGTCCTAAACTAAATTCTGCTTTTGCCAGAATTTCATCAAAATCTTTTCAAAATGACATTGACATGAGTCCCCCCCCAGGCCCATTTTTGACATGAGTCCCCCCAAGGCACATCTTTGACATGAGTCCCCCCAAGGCCCAACTTTGACATGAGTCCCCCCCAAGGCACAACTTTGACATGAGTCCCTCCCAGGCCCAACTTTGACATGAGTCCCCCCAAGGCCCAACTTTGACATGAGTCCCCCCCAAGGTACAACTTTGACATGAGTCCCCCCCCAAGGCACAACTTTGACATGAGTCCCCCCAAGGTACAACTTTGACATGAGTCCCCCCCCAATGTACAACTTTGACATGAGTCCCCCCAAAGGCACAACTTTGACATGAGTCCCCCCAAGGTACAACCTTGACATGTCCCCCCAAGGCACAACTTTGACATGAGTCCCAAGGTACAACCTTGACATGTCCCCCCAAGGCACATGAGCCCCCCCAGGCCCAACTTTGACATGAGTCCCCCCCCCCCACACACACAAGTTACAACTTTGACATGAGTACAAGGTTTTTTTTTTTTTTTAATATAGAAACTTTATAAACTGGTTTAAATGTAAATTTAAACTCATTTATTTTTTTTTATACCAATCACTACGCTAATTTAACATACAAATAAATAAGCTGCTGTGTGTGACTGCACTTGCACGCTGTCGGGCAGAAATATTTGATTAATTCAAATTAATATTTAAATAACTAAATAAAGATATGTTTAATAGAAAGCATAGTCTTGGCGACAAACTTGGCGAGTGGGTTACCAAATTTAGTGAAAAATGGTAGTTTAGGGTTCCCGATGTTTCGAAGCTCTCCGACACACGGGAAGATAGACCTTGAGCTTACCAAGGGATTCTCGATGAAGTCATCTCCAAGCCCCATCGCCAAAAGTTATAAGTAGGTGTGAGTTGATTTTTGTGAGAAACAGTATGTAGTCACTGCGATCCAAAGTTATTCAGAGACCTATTCTGAGTCATTGCACTTTAGGCTTCCTTCAGAGACTAGCTACTATGCAGCGCTTCAAAACTCATAAATTATCCATTGTCCGAAAGCGACCCTTGACATTTTGCACACATTTACAATGAAGGACATTACTTTTTATTGCTCTTTTGCTTTACTCCTGTGGAACAAGTGACTATTTTTTCGACTGTCCCAGAACATTAATCGAATAATGACTTATACTGTACGAGTAACAGCTTCAACTGTTTCCAGAATATTCGAAGAATTAACACCAGCTATTGGACTGTTTTCGAAAATATTTGTTATAATAATAGTTTTGTTGTACAGATTCGAGAAGTTCAAAAAATGTTTGATATTGCCAAGGAGGTCCCATACTGAAGCTGTGACGAAAATAGTCGCGAATCGAAATATATTCAGTTACAAAGAAATCATTTAAATATAGTGTCCAGCGAAGCGGGCAAAGCCTGCTAGTAACTGATATGTAATAAATAAAAAAAAAAAAAGATTTCATAATTAGTTCCGATGAAATTTAATATATCTGATACTAAACATTCTCGCATTAAATTCAATATGGTGCTTAAGAGGTAAACTATGACATTAGTTTAAAGGGTTTTTTAAAATATAATTTCTTTCTTTCTTTACTTTTTTCCTTTACTTTTTTTTTTTTTTTTTTTTTTTTTTTTGTATGTTCTTTGCGTTGCTCGTTAAATAAATAAAGAAAAATAAATTAATTCATTAAAAATTATAAGAATAAATTATGTATGGTTCATGTAGATTTAATATGAATTAAATGCAAATTACATTTTATATCATATTTTGTTATTATATATGTCATGCATCATTTATTATAAGTTTTAGTCTTTTAATGGAAAATAAATCTGTAAAGATATTAAAAACCAGTATAAATATTGCCGACAATGATTTTTCAAATATACCTTTATTATTTTTTGTTAATTACATTTACATTTATTACATCTACATTTTTCTTGATGTATACTATTTATTACTGATTTTTCTCACATCTAGGAAACTCAAAAATTTGAATTTTTGTTTTTGTTTTATATTTTTAGATTGCATGCTTCTTTGCAGCAGTTGCATTCTTTGCAGTTGTTGAAGTTACTGGTTCAGTAGGCAAGGAAATTGAACTAATAGCGGAGGACACTGATGCTGCAGATACTGCTGCATATGGTGCAGATATTGCTGCTAAATCTGATATAGACGGAGCTATGTCTATTGGCGATGGATATCTCGGTACTGGACGAGGATACGTCGGTGCAGCTGGGCATTTAGCACGCGGAGCTCCTGGTATAGGCGACGCTTTCCATGCGAAGAAATTTTAGCTTATTTACCAAGCCTAAAATCATTCAGTTTTTGATACTTTATTTTTGATTGGTAATGCACTACTAATATGCATAAAAATTAAACGTATTATATTAACTCCTATTTCTATTGTGTAATTATGGTAATGTTATAGTTTTAAGACATTTTGTTTATAAAATGTATGCTGGTTAATAAAAATTTGCTTTATTTCAATTATTTCAATTAAATCGTTTTCAACAATACAAATAAAAACCCCAATGTTTAAACAACCATACGATTTTTATTATCTACTGCAAAACATACTATAACTTCTTTTTTGTGAAACTGTTATCAGAAAACGAAAAAAATTGGAATGATCCCACTTGAATTTCCGAAACATTTTTTAATTAATCGTTGTTTAAATAAGCGTAAAAGAAAGAAATTGTTAAACAAATAAAAGAAAAATTCATAATATATGTTTGAGTATCTCTATCCTAATTGTATGTTGTTTAATGTACTGCATTCAAATATTTTGCGCATTTATATAAAACAACTATAAAATCCATAATCGCACTATCAAACATTTTTTTTTTTTTTAATGTAATGAACAATTTAATTCTTAAACGAACTTTAGTTATTTTAAGCCCATAGACTACAATGTATTAATATTTTACTTTGTATCCTTATTTAAAAAAAAAAAAAAAAAAAAAATCCTCCCAAACTTATATGTATAAAACTGTAGGTTCTTGTGATAATAACCAATAACATGCCGATCACCATCAACATATAACTTATAACAGTTGAAAAACTTAAAATAAGGAAAGCAGAAAAAATGTCACAATTAACTCGGATAACTGTTAAAAATAATTTTTAACACATATTTTCAAAGGATAAAGTCCGTCCCTGAACCCAAACAATCTTCACTGTGTTGAGTTCCACCAGGATAAGGCTAAAAGCCGTACCTCTTTAATCTACTGCTCTTTTTTTTTTTTTTCTTTTTGAAAAAATGAGAAATGAAACCAGAATAGTATTTCCTTTAAACGCATTCCACCGAAGCTTCCGGACGTGCCTCTTATGGATTCCTGTACATTTGGTCTTAAAAAAAAAAGCTCTTTTAAAGCGGATTCCCAAAAAAATTAATGGAGTATGAAAGAGTCTGGAAGGGGAGTGGAAAAAAAATCAACTTCGATGTTTTAAGAAATTCTCTGTTACCTTAGATATAGAGATCTAATATAATAGATCAACAAAAGGGCTATCAGACTGAATACATTAGAAAATAAAATTCTTTTATATATATATACATATATATATCTTTACAAAATCGTTACAAAAATGTGAACATCTGTGTGTTTTTGATAACCAACAGGAATTTTTAAGCCAATATGGACCCTTTCACCATTTAAGAGTCACTAGCTTTTTTGCTGTACAGCCTATGAATTGTAGGTCTGAAGGGTTAATTTCACTTGGTGCATATCTCCATCAACACAGATCATTCAACTTTCTTGTTTCTAGAACTCGGTTGCTAACAAAAATTGATCAATTATCTACTCTTATTATCGATACAAAATCGATCGTAGAATCGCCCGAAAAATATTTTTCTATAGCTTCCCATCCTAATGCCTTAGATACTGATTTGACTAGTCTGGTACCAACCGAAGCAGCTTACAGTTCCTTTCGCAGAATGTTTACAAATTTTAAAGGACTTATCAGTGATTTCTGTGCAAGGAGATATAATTTGTCTTCACTTTCTATTGGTAAAAATACAACTGCTGCATAAGTATATTTGCTAGCATCACAAAATGTATTAATACTGCAGTTATTTAAATTATTTGGAAATATTTGAATAAACCTTGAAATCTCAATTTGTTATAAAACTTGTAATTCTTGAAACCACTCAGTGAACGTTTCCTTAGATCCACATGTTATTTCTTCATCCCAGGATAGTCCCATTTCCCATGTTTTTTGTATCAGTAACTTAGGAAAAAATCATAATCGGACATGTAAAACCAATTACATTAAAAATCTTATGTGCTACAGAAAACAGAGTTCATTTAATCATTTTTTCTATATCTTTTAACCAATTTGTATTATTTTTTTAATACATCAAGGTACCTGTTATTTCGAAATCCTAACACAGCAGAATCTTCACCATCCCCGATATTATCTCGGAATTTTGTACATTCCCCTCCTCTCAGGTAAAATCCTCCTCCTTTAGAGATAAGATGTTTAGAATCACCAATAAAATTTCTTGCTGTTTTTCGGATACTGGTAACAACATTGTCAACTTTAAAGCTTTCCACTAGATGACATTTAAAATCAATATCATATTTATCACCATTTTTAATATTATATTCAATTACGGAGCTAAGTAGGAAGGGATGAAGAAATAACATGTCCTGGGATGAAGAAATAACATGTAACAACTAAGAAATAACAACTAAGGAAACGTTCATTGAGTGGTTTCAAGAATTACAAGTTTTATGAACAACTTGGTAACATTGCTTAATTTCTCCTTTGCAAGACTCAAGTTATCCGGAAAAGCAGACTTATTTTTAGCCCACGGCAGAGAATTTTCCTAATGACCACTTTCCTTAAATTTCACTCTTTGTTAAAAAAGTTTTTGAATGCGACGATGTACCTCTTGTTCGGACTTTTTGTAAAATTGTCATAAATAAGAGATCTTTGCTTCTTTGACGAACAGAGAAGTTACTGCCGAAGCTAAATTTTCATTGTTTGTATCATTTTGAACAATTTTTAACATTTATGCCCAATCTAAATGTGTTTCCAATGCTTACTAATCGTAGCACCAACTGTCCTTTGGAACCTGTCAGTAATTAGCCCATGACATCAGTTCCAATAAATACTTGAATACATTCTGATTAATAATATCGATAATAAAACCACAAACAAGAGATGCATAGTCTGCGTGTATAAATAGTTTTTGGTTGTGTTCCTTTGAAAGAACTATAATCTGTACACTCATCAAAATCTTTACAAATTGTGCAAATGTGACCTAACAAATTTAACAACTTTTAGCTCAATCGGATAAAACATATAGATGCAATAATTGAATACATAGGCCATAATGTCAAATAATCGATATATTTTTTGTCCCTGTAAAAGAACTATAAGCTCTTCATTGGTTCAAGTCCAGCACAAATGAAGGAAGCATCTAGACGTTATATTATTCATTTACATTTACACATACATGCACTCGGTAACAAAAGTGTCCCAGCGCTAGCAAAGATTCCTATGTAAAAAAAGTACACTTCTTACGGTTTTGTTAAATAAATCCTTATCACATAGGATTTATTTAACAACTGACTAACAACACTAACTAACTTACACTGACTAACAACAGGATTCGACAAGGATTTATTTAACAAAACCGTATGAAGTGTACTTTTTGACATCATGACATGAGTGACATCAAAGAAGAATAACAGAATTTTAATATTCTTAAAAATAATAATAATAATAAATAAAAAAGTTAAATAAATCTTTTAAACAACAACAAAAAGCAAATACATTTCATTTTGAAACTGAGAAACTATACATAAAAAACATTTCCAAGTAAAACAAATAGCAAAACCTAGTATTATGCATAGATTATAAAATACCTTCTCATTTTATAACAATATTCTTATAAAATTTTTAATACACCTTCCAAAGATCTTTAAATAAGCATGTTTCCCAGATTGATCAAATAAATTCCTTCTTTTTTATTCAACAATGTTCTTTTTAAATTCACTGATCACGATTCATTTAATGGCCCTCTTCACTTACCGTCGCCGGAAGCCCGAGCCAATGTTATTCTATGGGGAAATTTTCTTTACAAATAACTTATTAACTAATACATATTTTTAAATTCTGTTTTCATATTCTGAAAATTCCCAGCAGTTAAATTGACGGACCGTTTTTAAAAATGTATTTTTTTTAATTTTTAATATTTTATTTTGAAATTTGAAAATGAAAAAATTTCACATATTGAAAATTCGTATTTTGCAGCTTTAAAAAAAAAAAAAAAAAAAAAAAAAAAAATTTTTTTTTTTTTTTTTTTAAAAAAAGGTCCGTCAATTTAACAGCTGGGAATTTTCAGAATGTGAAAACAGAATTTAAAAATATGTATTGGTTAATAAATTATTTGTAAAGAAAAATTTCCCATAGAATAACATTAACTTTGGCTTCTGGCGGCGGTGAGTGAAGAGGGCCGTTAAGAAGATTCAAGAAAAAACATTATACAGGGCGGCTAACATCAGAACTTTTCCATGACTATTTTTCACCATTTCCCCTGACTTAGGCATTTATTTCCCACAAAACATTCCCAATATTAGTGAATAATTTAACAATTTACAATAACAAGCTTTCAAATATGGCTTATTTTCACAAAATTGATAAAATTCCCCGAATTTCCTTGACCAGTGGCTACCTGTAATATTATGAATAAAAGAAACATAAAAAGCTCAAGGTAAAATTGAACTGCTTTAAAAAAGTTTCAAATAAAAGAATCTGTTTGTTTTTGCATTTTCTAACATAAAGAATTTAATATTAAGAGAAACTTGTGCACTTTTCTGGAGTCAATTTAGAAAAATATTTAGTCTGAACGCTTTTTACAAAACAACAAATTTAAATCAGACCCTCATAAGAAACAGCAAGTTAAAAAAAAAAAAAAATAAAAAAAAATAAAATAAATTTTAAAACTGTTCAATTTGCATGAGAAAATCACACATTTATTTCTTTAATCAGCCCCAAAAATACAGTACATTTCAACAATGAAACAAAAACAAAACAAAATAAAATAAATAAAAAATAAAAGAGAGTGAAATATTTGTCATTTTTTGGGCAAATAATCGGTAATTCAGGATTCAGCTTTAAAACACACACACATACAAAAAAAAAAAAAAAAAAAAAAAAAAACTAAATACTGTCAATTGGCAGTGCAATAATTTTTATTTCAGTACTAGGGCAGTGAATAAAAGTTATACATTAAGCAATTACATTTGATAAAACTTAAATTATACCAATGAGCTTGAAAATAGGTGTTATTATTTTAGCAATTTATAATAATTCAGAAAATTATTTTTCCTAGAGTATTTTTTTTTTTTTCTTTCTTTTCAGAAATCTCACTTTGTTTCTAAGTAAGGGTGATAAATCTGCACTTGATTTTTACTTCTGATTAAGTTTATAAAATTATATAAAAACATAAAATCACATAATCATTTTAAATCATATTTAATTAAATAATTATAAGATAAAAAAAAAAAACTTTTTATATACTATGCTTTTTAATTTTCTGACGAATCATTAATAAAATATGCGAGGATAAAAAATATTTAAGAATGCGGACTCAGTTCAGTGAAATAATAATAATAATAATAAAAAAAGTTGGTTTTAAAAATAAAATATTACTCCTTTTAGAACAACGTATATTAGCGTCGTGAACTACATTAGCACTTATCAATGTGTATAAATTTTTTAAAGTGATAATGAAGTTAATTTTTGTGAGATGCATAATTTAACTTTTTATAATTTTTTAACATTCACGTTGAATTAAATGTATTTTTATGTCGAAAGAAAATTAAGTCGTATTTTTTTTTTTTGGCAAGAATTAAATTATAGCTGATATTTTAATGCCTATTTTATTGCTATTAAGAGCTTATTATTTTTATATTTTAATTAATTAAAAGAAAACTATTCAAAAATTCGAAAATCTGACTTTGAAGTATTGTGTTGTCACCGGGTTCTGAGCTACTGTGAAAGTTTCAAATGTCTAGCTAGTAGGGAAGTTAGTTAAGAATAGACTTGCAAGGTTTGTACTGGGCAAACAAACAAACAAGAATCGAAGTTAATAAAAACAAGGTAAAATCTAGCTTACTTAGGTATTATCTTCGACATTTTGCCAGTGATTTAAACAGACAACATAAAACAATAGCTGAAAAGAAAGAAGAAATAATAATTTAAATACAATAGGTATATATACTGAGCCTTGATTATATACATAATTTTTAAATGATTTATTAGCTGAATGAACTTGGGTGGCTTTTTCCTTCTTTGCACTATTTAATTTTATTGATTACTTATTATTTACAAGCCACTAGTAATATTTTAATAATTTAACATGTTTTTTTTTTTTTTTTTTTTTTTAAACTAAAATAATTACTTTTTTTTTTTTTTTAACTAAAATATCTACAATATTTTATTGGTTACAAAAATAAAATTATAATCATGTTATCAAGGACATTTTAATAATCTTTTAACCAGAAATTTATAAAAAAATAAAAAAAAAAATTAAAACCAAACGTTATGAAATTATATAGTATCTCTTTGAAAATTTTTAACATGGGGATTATTTTTAAAGAAATTATCACTGCATAGTACTGAAAAAACAAATAGTTCAGCTGTAGATCTGAAATAAAGTAAAAAAAAAAAAAAAAAACGGGGGGGGGGGGGGGAATATATTTTCGAGGATACCGCCTGTAAGCAGGGTTCGAAATCAGCAGTCATTTGGCATATTTTGCATCTAGAAATTTAAGTTTGGCGACCATAAAATCACACTGAGGTGTTATTATTATTTTTTTTTTCCAAACTTTTGCAAGAGATTTAAAAAAAAAAAAAAAATCAATTTTGTAATAATAAATTTTTTCTTTATGATTTACAAAATGCTCGTTTTATCATCTAAAAAAGTCTTACGTTATCAGTTTTAACACATATACAAAGGCTTAAAAAAAAAAAAAAAAAAAAAAAAAAAACAGCAAGAACAAAAATACACTAAGCGACAAAAAAAAAGCCGCACTGCAGAAAAAATGACTTATACCTTTTTTATTTGTAATAACTTTAAAATGTAATACCAAAGGTATGAAATGATACCTATGTATATTTTCGATTTAATAATTCGCTTTATTGCACTTTACGAAGTACTTTTTAAAAATCTGCATAAAACTTTCTTTTTGAACATAATGCAATAACTATACACTTTGTATTCTATTATGATTTATTATATAAAATAAACAAGTTATATTTTAATATATGAATTAAAACTATTTATTTGTTAGATCTAAGCAATTTTTTGTTACAAATATGTATTCTGCATTGGGTTAATTCCACCTTTATATGGAATTACTGCATTAATGCGCAATGGCATAGTTTTATACAGTGTTTTAATATAAATCTCAGAAATTTCAATGTGCCAAATATCACAAATAAATTTTTCTAGTTCTGGCAGAGTTATAGGCTGCAAGTTTCGAATCCTCTCCCCTCACCCCCGCCTTTTTATAGACGAAACATTTTCGAGCGGATCGCGATTTTGACCATTTCCATGTCTGGTAAAGAAGAAATTCTATTATATCCTTTGTGGTATTTAACTTAAAGTGAAAAAAAGTATGATTACTTACAGAATTATAGGTTCTCATGGAAATGTATAAGAAATTTTGACAATTTGAAGTGAATAAACTTACCACAGACGCCGTGTAGTAAGGTGCCTTAATATCTTCAAATGCTGTTTACGGAAATGTCTAAGATACCTCCAAAATAGCCGGTCAGGCACCACTTTTATGCAGATTGTGTTTTATTTCGAGTTAATTGATCCCTTGAGCATAAAAATTTCCCCGAGTGTTTGAAAAGTTTGCATTTCCGTACCATAATGTACGGAGAATGTGTCACTGTTTTAAAAGTGCGATTTTCATTAAGTCGGTCACATTTTCGTCTTCATTCTAGCTTTTTTCAACTGCACGAAATAAAGAAAACATGATTCATCAGAGAAAACCAGTTCAGCCTAATAATTAACTGATAATGTTTTTAAATTTTGTTCAACTAAAGTATTGTTTTTTCTAATTCTTTTCCTTAATAATGACTTTTTTCGCAGATCTTCCATTCTTTAACCTGCTTTGTTTAATTATTCCCGCATTGTTTTTCAAGAAAGTAATTTACTATACACTTTTTTAAAATCTTTTTTAAGTTCTGAACATGATACAAATCGATTTTTGAAACATTCGCATTTTAACTTGCGGTTATCTTGCTTGGATGAGCAACATGACCGCCTAAAGCCAAATTCCCAGTTTAAACGGCCAAAAAAAATTTATTTTGCTAAAATTCATTTTACCAATATTTCGTTAGCATTTAATTATTTTGCCATCTCACGTATTAAAATATTTTTTGATTTTCATTTAAAAATTAATACTTTTTGTGGCATCGTTAACTGCCTTATTTTTACCATTTTTGAAATAAATTCTAAAATTACAATTTTCCTGACAATTGCATATTGTTTTTAACACTAAACTCAAAGCTAAAGTGTATGTGGAGGACAACATAGTAAAATCTGTTCGAAAATTTGCTTTTTAAACGATAAAATTGGCGGTTGTAGAAGGCGAAAAGGAAAACATCCAAGTGCGGCTTTTTTTTTTGTCGCTTAGTGTATATAAATGTTGTTTGCAGAAAATTTTTTCAAATTCATAAAAAATTTCATTTTTTTTAAAAACTTTTTTACCTATTGCTATCATTTAGTTTGTATACAATCAGAAATTTGCCTTCGTGATAATTTCTGAAATGCTAATTAATTTAAAATAAATAAATTTTTGCGAGTGAAACTTGAAAGTATAAATAAATATCTTGTAAATAGTTTAAATGAATATTTTCTGGTAGTTCTCATTTTGCTTGAGGATGTAATACATAGTCTTTGACATATTTTAAAAATCAGTTCACCAGTAAATTAATTAAAAATTTCCTTCTACTGTTTGTTCTAAGCTTTCAATTTTTAAATATTTAATTTTTTTAAGTATAAATGTATTTATTTTTTCACTTTTGTGTATGTATTTATTATTTAAATAAATAAAAAACTTTTAAAGCTTTATCATGTTATGATCCCAACAAACAATTATATATATATACAGATGCCTGAGTAGACAAGAGTAGCAAGTAAGAAAAAATAGTTAAATGCTACTGACATCTGACATTCACATTTCAATTTCTAACACTGCCTGTAAGGAACAAAACCGGTTTTCTTTCGACATTTAACGTTGAACTTTTCTGAGATGAAAATCATTTGTGCTCATCATTGAAAATAATTTGCACTGTGATAATTTATATAGAAAAATATGGAAGAAAGTTTTGTTATGGCCATAATATACTAGTGTTTTCTGTTCATTCATAATTATCAGACATACAATACTCAGGGCACAAAAAATACTATCATTAACATCTTTTGATTCGAAGAAAATTTGAACTTTACCTACCTACTACACATCATATGAAGTGAATGGGGTGGGGGTGGGAGTTCAAATACTTCTTTCTCATTATTCTTTGCAGTTTCTGTATAGAATGATGCTTTTTCTAGAACTCTTGATTTCAGTGATGAATAATTCTTCACATTGAATTTCTGGTGTTATTAATTTTTAATCAACTGTAACAGTGCCTCGGAATTCCATTTCATTAATTTCTAAATCATTAAACAATAAAAACATTTTAGCACATGCTTCTTGATATTATTTGCTCTTTTTTTATTCTAAGAGTTTCAAACTGACATTAAAAAAAAAAAACTATTTTCAATAGTTATTTAAGTGTAGTAGCACTCTCCTAGATATAATTTAGCAAGTGTATGGCTTCTAATATGTTTAAATTTTCAACGATGTTTATTTCTCTCTTTTTTATCTAACTCAGTTATTTTATGAAATATGATTTTAAGATTCTTATTACTCCTTTATCCATAGGTTGGAAACGAAGATGTAGAATTCTGTGTTAGAAATCTAACTCTAAAATTTTTCAGGACTTTAATTATTGGATAAGCAGAAACATTACCTAGAAGTAGGATAATTTTGTTAATTCTTTTATCTATTTTTAAATAACCATTGTAAATATATCTACCATCATCCAGGTTTTTGCTAATAGATTTTTTACATCACGAATGTCCTGGAGATCTTCCAATGATAAGCAATTTTCTTATCAGATGTCTGCAGGGGGTCTGTCCACTTTTCAGTTAAGGTCCTGTTTTTGTGAAATTGTGAAAATTTCTACACGTAATTTTGTGAATCTAAATTTAGTGTGAAAATCAAGTTTTTCGGAACTTTTCGACTAGGGTCCTTCTTTTTGTGAAATTGTAAAAAATGTAATCTTGCAAAATAAAATTACAATTAAGGTTTCATTATAGCATATTGAAGGCTCATTTTATAGAGCTAAACTCACATACACGCATAGAAACCTATAAATTAGAAATTGAATATCAAATTTTCGGGGAAAATACAGAAAAGGATGTCCGATTATTCAAAGTCTGTTCTTTCCATAAAAGATTAGTTTTCGAAATGAAACAGATTTACCAAAAGTCTGTTTTTATGGGGGAAAATTTTGTGAAGGGTCCTTTTTTAGGATAAATAATTTTGTGAAGGGTCCTTTTTTAAGATAAATAATTTTGTGAAGGATCCTTTAACGGACCCAGGTTTTCTCTGGACAGACCCCTGGTCTGGTTATATATGAATTATATAGCAGCATTGGCATAAAAATATCGGGGCTGGGTTTTTGTTGAAAACTGTCTAAAAGTGTCATAAACTGTCAAAAACTTCATGCATTTATCTAATTAAAGTCAATTGAACTATAAAACTGAGTAAATCTTAATTTATACATTGTTAATAGTTTCATGCTACATTAGTGTATTTACAGTTGAACCTCATTAATGTGAATTACTTTTAACATGAACTGTTTCCACAATCCCCATCAAAATGAAGGTTAGTTTAGTTATATGAAGATTAGTTACTGACAGCATGAGGAATTCTTCCCTGGAGATTCACGTTAACGAGGTTTGACTGAATTTTTAAAATACATGTTATATTATATGTAAAAAAAATAAAAATAAATATTTATATATATATAATTAAAAAAAAAATAAAAATAAAAAAAATAATAATAAATATTTATATATATATAATAAAAAAAAAAAAAAAAAGCTTTAGTGTAGTTGTATTCAGACATTGATTTTATGCTACTGAAATGTCTTATTTTGTACGTAAATGTGCTAGAACAATAATGTTACATAATTTGCATATAATATAATTACAAGTTTTTAATTAATATTTCACAATACAGTAGCAGCTTATATTATATTATCAATATTTTGCACATACTATTAATATCAGAATATATATGTATGAGCCGCTCAGTGCACACATCGATTAACTCCATAAAACAAAAAGTTGAGAAACGCGATGATGTAATGTATATTGTTTTTTAAAATTCCTCTGATAATATGAATTCAAATATATAATGTAGAATGCATAATTGCAGATATAGCTTTCATCTAACGGTGTATAAAATTAATAAGAAAGAATAGCCAACAAACAATCGTCAGTAATGTTACAGTTTTTATGTGACTGGTGGAGTTAATCGATTTGGCAACTGAAAAAAGTAATAAAGTTAAATTAAGTCTTTACATTTTTAAGTTTTTTATTACAGAAAAAGTTAGTTATTATACATTTTTATCACAGCTTTTCCATAAGAATGTATGTTGTCAGTTCTATTATATTATAATTTTTGTAATTAATTCATAGCAGTTTTATGTCAGCGGCATTATTCTTTGGGATGATTCAGCAATATTATAAATAATGTCTTCTTCATCAGCTGTATGCGAGGATTCGTCATTTCGATTTGTTGACAAGTTCTTATAGTAATCGTGTTTAACAGGAGGAATGAATTTTAGCAGGTCCATCATGTCTCTCCTTTTTTCCCTTGTCACAGTTCTACCTTTAGGATATAATAAAGGCTGATCTATATTTTTCAAACTTTGCGGTCTACCCACTAAAGATTTTCTTATATTAATGGTTTGAAATTCTGTATCTTCATTATAGTCACATTTGAATTGTATGAGATAGGGTTTGGACCTTTCTAACTTTATCCAGCGCATTAACTAATATTTTAGCAGTATAATTTAATATTTTAGCAGTATAATTTAAAAGAAAAAAATATATTACTTTTACTACAGGTAAAGTCTACTGTAAACGTTGTTCTTTTTATCTGTTTACCGATGCGATTTTGTTACGAATATTATTGAGAGGGAGAGAGCATCTTCCGCTGTTTAAAAACAAATAAGCGTCGATGCACGGCCAGAACAGATACAGCGTTACCGAAACGATTTACATTAGAGTATGGAGTTAATCGAAATGGCTTCTGAAATAAATTACTTATTATTCAATGGCCAAAAAAAATTTGCCATTTAACGGTGCTAATCTTTATTATTCCGGAAAGTTATTATAAATACAAAAAGTTATGATTATACCAAGTGCTTTGACATAAAATTTAAGATTTTTCAAAAAGTGGAGTTAGTCGATGTGTGCACTGAACGGCTCATATATAATATAGAAATAGCTATTTCTCTTTTGCACCTGGTAAAAAATATTTAAGAAAGAAAAATGTAATAAATTAAACATGTCATTATTATTATTATAAAATTCAAATCAAACATGTCATTATTATTATTATAAAATTCAAATCAAACATGTCATTATTATTATTATAAAATTCAAATTCTACTCTATTTATTTAAATATTTTTTATTATTTTTCTAAAAGCAAGATTTTACAGCATCTTTATAATATTGGGGAGAGAAAGAGAGAGTAAATCAAATTAAAATAAATAAGTCTAAAATATATGAATATCAATTGAAAACTAAGTATACATTTTACAGCTAAAATGATACAAAAATACTCAAACAATTTAAAGAAAGGCACTTTGAATTTTCATAAATTTACCAAATAATTTGAGAAATTGAAAACAAAATATATGATTTACACTTGTTTATTTTAAATTTATCTTTCATTACTCCGACACACATTAGTGATAGGCATTCTTATTCTTATATTAAGATCAAAATTTAAAGATCAAGTAAAAATAGGTAAAATACATGCTCAGGGATCATTTCATTTGTTTGTTTACTTATAAATCAAAAGCCTTAAGCCTTAAGCAACCGACAGACCGCCTAAAATGAAAACAATTTGATTCGATCATTCAATGTGACATGCGCAAGCGCAAATACTACTGAGCTAGAATAATAACTGGAGCAAACGATAGACCAGTTTCTGATTGCCATGAAAAGTTCTACTTTTCCCCCTAGTTTTTTTTTTTTTTTTAGAAAAAGTATCCGAGCACTAGCAAAAATTCCTATGTAAAAAAAGTACACTTAGGGGCCTACTTTATTCGCATCGAGATCATCTCGAGATCGAGAGTGACGTCTTTCGTTATTGTCTGGAATTCCTCTCGTCCGATAAGTGAAATCGAGATGATATCGTCAGTGAAACGACAGTAGAGTCCCTCCCTTCGAAATGACATAACAGCGAAGGAGGAGTTACTTTTAGCTTCTTCTTCGCATTTTTTAACCAATGAAAAAATAGAAAACTATTTTCCAAGATTCATAGCGAACATTAACTGTAATCGGCTTCGGATCGCACCTCCGTGTTGTTTGTTTATTGTCGAATTGTTAGAAATTGCATGCGTTTATTATTTTAATAATAATGTTCTCCTTCTACAAAAGGGAAAGCATTATTTATGTAATGGGCTTGGAGGTTTCCTAGATGTACAAATTATAGAAGAATAGATGCAATCAAACTTAAAAATAAACTATTTTCTTAGATTTAAAATTAGTACTTTTAATTACAAACCTTTTTAGATACACTTTTTCTTTTGTATTTAACATATTAAAGTATTTATATTTTTAATATAAGATGTAATTTTTTGTGTGTGAGTGTGTTCAGTCTTTATTGTATTTTAACAATGTCCTTGAGCCTATTTTAAAGCATGAAGCATGCAAATTTTCTTTCATTTAAATGCAAGAAGAGAATGTATTTAAAGTGACTGCAAGAAGTAAATGTATTTAAACATTCTCAGTCTCAATAGAAACAAAAAATTGAAAACAAACTTTTTTTTAATGATCATTAGTTGATTATGAATGTATCGTTATCTTAATTTACATATTGCACTTCTATTGCATAGAAGTTGCTAAATAACATTAATACTTTAAATTAGCCATATTAAAGAAAATATAAAATGTATGGATATGAATACCAAATTGTTGCAATATGTATATTGCTTGTTTACTTCTTTTGTTTTGGTTCAGTTTTGATTTATCGTAGAGTATCATAAACTGTAATGAAGAGAATTAAGAAGGAATAGAGATAAGTTTTAAGAATTAATTAAAAAATTAAATTTATTAGAGCTAGTAAATTTAATTTCTCTTATAATTGAACTTAAGTCATCAAAGGATAATTTTATTTGATAAAAAATAATTATTTTTGATCAATGTAGTATTCAGTGGCATTAAATCTTCTGTTACTCTGGTTATTGCTGCGTTTAAAAAAATACTTTACTATATATGTATGTATGTAAATACAGTCAAACTTCATTAACATGAACATTGTTAATGTGATTTACTTTTAACATGAAGTGTTTCCACAGTCCTCATCCAAAATGAATGTTAGTTACTGATAGCATGAACAATTCGAGTACAATTTCATATACTCAAAGTGTACACAAGTACCTATTACTGGAGCACAAAATTTTGTTTGAGATAGTAATAATTCAGTAATATTTTTTCTTGTACACGAAGTATACAGACATGACTATTACTTATTCCTGCGATTGGTAATTTTGAGCACGTACATATGTGATTTTCAGTTTTAATTTTTTTTTTATTTGTGACAATTATAATTCCATACTTATTCAGTATTTTTTTTTAATGATGATTTTCTTTTTTATATGTATTGCTTCTGATCAAATTGCTTTTCTTCGATGTGTTTTCTTGTTTGGTTATATCGCTGAAAAGCTCCCTCTTGTATGCTGCCAGTGAGGGTTACTATTCGGAACGGTGCCATCCAGGCGAATTCCAGAAAAATCGCCAAGAGGTGGGTAAAAGTAAATTTCCCCCTGTGTCAGGCGTCAGGCCCTCCCTATTTACACTATGCAATTTTCGTTATGTAACACCCAACCATGTTGAAATTTAAAATTTCATAAATATCTGGAAAATTCATATTACAACATTCACCACTGTGCACGTATGCACACTTCATACACATAAAAAAAATCACTGGGTTCTGTTACCTTGCTGTGTATCAATCTCAAAATGCACAAAAATCTGTTTCGTAGCAATCACTATCATCTGGGTTCCCACTCAATTTCAAAAATAAAATTCCCTTACTTTTCCAGGTCTATTTTTAGAAAATTCCAGTTACAAAATTTGGTTCGTGACATAAAAATAGCTCACGGTATAAAACAAAACATAGCTTGCAACATAAAAGACAACATAGTAACGTGACTTGGGATATAAATTGAATGTACAAAAAGCATTTTCCAGGTTTATATCATCATTTTTCCAGGTTTTTGAGCAATGTTTACAATTTTCCCTGACTTTTCTCAGTAATTTCAAATTCCCTGACTTTTCCGGGTTTTCCCTGACCCATGGGACCCTGTATCATACATGTATATATACTTCATGCACACAAACACAAAAAAAATATAATTCTCCTATTATACATGATTTTTCATGCTTAATACTGTTCTATTAAATAAATCCTTATAAACATATTTAAAATATACAACCTTTTATTAACTTCATGTCTTTGAGACATGAAGTTAATAAAATGTTGTATATAAGTTAATAATGTCTGTGAGAGATGGTTAATAAAAGGTTGTATATTTTAAATATGTTTATAATAAATGCTTCATGGTATAGTTTTTTTGAAAATAAATCCTTATCTAAGAACATGATTCAAAATGACTTTTTTAACAAAACAGTATTAAGTGCAGTATTTATTTGCTGATGACTGTAATATGAAATTGTTGTCAGTAAAGAAAAATTATATTAGTCATTCGAAAATAATTTAATTGCTAACAACTGTTGTGTGAGCATGAGTGATTAAAAATTTTCCTCAGTTAAAATGAAGGAAATATATTGTTATAAGTAACAATTTTATGCCATATTTATATTTTTATATAATGTGGTATTTAATATTAATGAAATAGAAATAATAGGTAGATGATGAAAAAGTTTGTCACTTAAAGATATACCAAGTATTTATTATTATTACTATTAATGCATCTGAATTCATTTGAAATTTATGTTAAAGTAAATAAAGATTATCTAGTGTCTATTAGAAAAATGTTAAAATCGAAAATAAACTTGTCCTGATAAAAATAATACAATGACGATTACAAAGCATATAACAATTCAAAAACAATTTGAAACCATCGGAATTTTCCTAACTATTAAGACAGAGAGAGAGAAAAAAAAGCATAAAATATCAATGTAAAAATATGAAGGAAAAGAACTGAGAGGATGAAGTAATTATTTATGATAGTATGTAGTTATGATATGGGACGGTTTTATTTCGTCGCAGAGAAATATCACAGTTTCTTTATCCAGACTGAATAGTTTGGTGAATCTCACATCTGGAAGATCAGTTTCTTAAATAATTTCTCTGAATTATTCTATTTTGCTCGACCGACATCCATTAAAAGTGACAGAAATTACGTAGACGCCATATTGAAAAATGCTTCTACAATTCGCTTTCGACAACGTCTCGCAAACACAGTAGGCTTCGTTTTGATAACGAATGTTTACTTTCGAGACCGTCTCGAAAAATGTGGAATAAAGTAGCAAACTGAGAAAAGGTATTCAGGTTTCGTTTCGGTACGTCATCCTGACGTCACTCTCGATCTCGAGATGATCTCGATGCGAATAAAGTAAGCCCCCAAATACTGTTTTGTTAAACAAATCCTTGTCGAATCATGTTCTTTGAAGTAGTGCCTAAGCAATACCTAATTAGAATTATATACTTCTTATTTTTTCCTTTATTATTACTGGTTTTATTAATGATAATAATAATAATTGTTATTATTTTGGGTGGTTTTGACTATTTTTGTGAAATTGTTAAACGACTTCATTATCATTTCTTAATGTATTATCGTTATTTTTTCTCTGTTATTTGATTAAATCTAATTTTTCTATAATCATATGTTTGGGCTTCTTTCCATTTTTCTACAATCGTTTCTAACATAGTTTATAGTTCTAACATCGTATCTAACATAGTAACAACTTTTCAGAATACATTTTACAATCAACTCAAGCTCGGTTGTGAAGAATCTGTAAGTCTGCTTTTTTAATTTTTGCTAAAAGTGACATACTTTTTTTCTTCTTTCGTAAATTACAAAGATAAATTATATCACTACTGAGATTTCAACTTTTTTCTTTTTTTTTATTTCACTGACAAACCTTATTTAAAATAACTTTACAAGCTTCTATATTAAACTGAATCTATTCTAATTTTAATCAAAATCTCCCATTCTCCCCTTTTCTACTTTTTAGTTTTTTTATTAACCATACGTAAACAGGATACAGAAAAGAAAGTATTGTTTTGGGGTCAAAATTTCAACATTGAGATTTTCTGATATTTACACGTGTGAGGTCCTCTGAACCTGAAAAAAGTCCTTCCGGATCATTTGGAAGGGTATGTGGATTTCTTTTTTCTTAATAAAATGGCGGCTATTAATGGTGGAAATATTGATGAAGAAAATGCACATGTAAAGTTTTAAGCAAATCGGTTCATAAATACCTTGCTTAAGTGAATTTGAAATTTGTAGGTGGTTGGCACTTGGAAACAAATTGATGGATAAAGATGGGAAACAAACATATCAAATACATTTCTAACTAATCCAAGATATATGTAAGATAAGCCCGCTGTCCAACTTTGGTTCAAATAAATTCAGTATTTCAAAAGTTATCCTGATAACAAATTTTCAAGGTGTCAGTGTTCAAATAACCACAACTTGGAAGCAAAATTTCGCAGTAACTTGCCCAACAAAATCATTTGAGATATTTGAATGATAAGTCCACTGCCCCAATTTAATTCAAATTGGTTAAGTATTTCAAAAGTTATTGTGATGATAAATTTTCAAGTGGCCGCTACTTGGAAACAGAATGACGAAGAAAGTTGCTCATCGAGCTCATCCAAGATATCTGAAGTATAAGTTCACTCTCCAACATTGGTTCAAATTAATGCAGTATTTCAAATGTTATCATGAAAAGAAATTTTCAAGTGGCACAGTGATTTCAAGTGGCCATCACTTTGAAACAACAGGGAGAGTAAGATGCCTAGAAAACTCATCTAAAATATTTGAATGATGAGTTCAATGCACAAATTTGATTCGAATTGGTTCAGTATTACAAAAGTTATCCTAATAACAAAATTTCAAGTTGCCGCCACTTGGAAAAAAAAAATGATGGAGTAAGCTGCCTAGCGAATTTATCCACGGTATTTAAACCGTACGTTCACTACTCAACTTTCCTTTGAATCACAATCAGTTTAGTATTTCAAAAGTTATCGTGACGGCACATTTTCAAATGGCCAGTACTTGGACACAAAAGTGCGGAGTAAGATGCTCAGCAAACTTATCTAAGATATTTGAAAAGTAAGTTCACTGTTTAATTTTTGTTCGAATTCATTCAGTATTTAGAAAATTATCGGGATGATAAATTTTCATATTATAGCCTGATTTCAAGTGGCCCCGCTTAATTTAAGGTATCCGCCACTTTTTTGAAAATTGTGAATAAAGGTCATTGAAAAATTTCGTTGAGACCCTTATACCTTTTATCCATACATCAAAATTCAAGCAAATCCAGTCTTAAATATTTTTTTTTCACAAAGTAGATTGGAAATTTTCAAGTGGCCACCACTTTGAAAACAAAATGCCGGAGCTACTTGGTTCATGAACTCATCTTAGAAATTTATAATATAGGTTCACTGTCCAAATTTGGTTGGAGATGAAGTATTATTTCGGAAATTATCGTGATGACAGAATTTCCATTATATATAGATATGCATATATATACAGGGTGATTAGAAAAAAACTACCCTGATATATGAGACCATAGCTAACATACCGTTCGCAGTAAATGAATAAAATTTTGGTGGAAGGTATTTTGAGGTATACGCTCAAGAATTATATAAAGAACAACAGTTAAACTCTAACAGTTACGGTTACAGTGACAAAATTTCAAAAATTTCAAATGGCAACACCTACTTTTTTTTAATTAAAATGGAATCTCCATAGCAAAAAAACATAAAAAGCGGTGGAACGGTACCTGTAGCACGAAAATCGCCAGCTCTAGCAGGCTAAGGGAAAAAAAAAACTGTTATGTGCCTACCAGAGCACGACTTTCATTTTTTTAATGACGTCACATTTCACACAGAGTCTTTGGTTTAAGACTACTATTTAAGTAGTTATATAGTAGTCTTACTTTGGTTCAGACTAAAGTCTACTGATTCTGCTTCGAAACGAAAAGACGAGATCACGGTATCCTTAATTGACGATTTGACTTTCAGTCGTCATTCGACGTCATGATGAAATATAACCTATAGGAGTCTTAATTTAGCCCACAAATAAAGGACTATAGCCAATCATAGCGCAGCTTTTCTCCACAAACAAAGGGAAACTCCGCCTCGTTCTAGTCGTTCATTTCGTGTAAGGCTACTGAATAAAGGCTTTAATTTTGTTGTTAGTCGTAAGACGCTGTCATGACTGACATCATTGCACTACGTGAAAAACAAGGCATTGTGAAACGGCAATCCAAATCGATTTTGATGACGATAATGGATGGATGGATGGTTGGGTTTTACGTCGCACTAGTGCTGCGCAGATGGGCAATTGGCGACGGTCTGGGACACACCCCTAGATGTGGTCCGGAGACATGCCATCACAATTTTGATCCTCTACGGAAGGGGATGACGATAATGATGTTTCTCAGTATTAAACGGCATATGGTTCACAGAGCAAGAAAGCAAGATACACATCACACATTTCAAAATGTCTTATTTTTCAATTAGTGTGAAGACGTCAGTCATGACGGTGTCTTACGACTAACAACGAAATTAAAACCTTTATTCAGTAGACCTACATGAAATTAAGGATACCATGGTCTCTTCTTTTCTTTTCGAAGCAAAATCAGTAGACTTTAGTGAGCTCTATTAGTGAGACCCGAAGACTCAGTGTGAAATGTGACGTCATTAAGAAAATGAAAGTCGTGCTCTGGTAGGCACTTCACAGCTGTTTCCTCTTTTTTTCTTAGTATGCCTAGCGTTGGTGATTTTCATGTTAGAGGTACCGTTCTAACGTTATTTATGTTTTTTTGCTATGGAGATTCCATTCCAATAAAAAAAAAATGGCGTTGCCATTTGAAATATTCGAAATTTTGTCACTGTAACCTTAACTGTTAGAGTTTAACTGTTGTTTTTTTATATAATTCTTGAGCGCATACCTCAAAATACCTTCCACCAAATTTTTATTCAGTTTCTCGGAACGGTATGGTAGCTATGGTCTCATATATCGGGGTAGTTTTTTTCTAATCACCCTGTATATAGATAAATGAAGTGATTGTAAGAGGTCGATTTCTAAAAATATAACCTAAAACAGGTTTTAAGCGGTTGGTCTGTGTATACGTTATCAGCACATTTCAAGAACAAATAGCAGGAAGATATTCAAAGTTGGTATTCTAAATCTGTATCATATGGAAATGCTACTCCAAACATTTCACCAAGAAAATGATTCATGTACAGGGGTATTGAAGATAATTCAAATACGTAACGTATATGGGAGAAATATTTGGTAGGCACAGTTTAACATGTATAACATGCACTAAACAAAAAGAAATGTGCATGAATTCATTATATGCATGTTTTGTGTAGAATATGGTAGGGAAACATTGACCATTTGATTACAGGTCGCCCAAAAGAATTTGGTTATATTTGGGTTGTGCTGGAAATTATTAAAAGTGCATTTCTAAATGTTTTTCATACAGAACTAAATTTTTTATACACTGTGATGTGTACGTATATAATTTATAAGCAATATACAGGGCTATCCAAAAGTAAGTGAAATATTTTTTTTCTGTTGAATTAATTGATAGAGGTGCATTATACGATGAGAACTATCTAGGGATGAAAATTAATTTCTTATACGGTAGATAAAGTATTTCTTAAGTTTAATTTTCCGTCCTGGTGTTTTGTATAATATTGCGTTTTGAGGTGACCTGAATACGGAAGTCAAATTTTTAGCGGTTGATCTGTATGCATGTACGTGTTATCTGCATGGCTTAAAACAAATAATTACAGAAAATTCAAAATTGTATTTTGAAACTCATATGAGGTTGTCTCTTGAACAATTTGATCAAGATAAGTAAGTTTGAAGGAGTGCTGTGAGTAAAAATTGCTAAATAATTTGGAATGAATTTTAAAGTTTAATAAAAGTTTTTAATTTTTGTAAATGTAGGTACTAAATTTAAACGGGAAGTTGAGAGTATTGAGAGGAGGAAAGACATCACCTTAAAAAGCCTTAATATTCCAACAGAATTCACGATTTGTTTACCATCTCTTTTGTATTTTATTTCTCACTGAACAATGAGAATATCTACCATTTCATCTTTATATATAAAATCGTTTGTCCTGAGTGAGTGAGTGAGTGATTCATCATCGCCAAACCCAAACCCCTGGACCTAGAAGCGTGAATTTTGTGACAATATTCCTTCTGTTACGTAGACATCCACTAAGAAGCGATTTTACAAAATTCGTCCAGAAAGGGGGGGGGGGAAGAGAGGGCAAAACGTGATTTCACAAAATCATTCATATCTCAAACTAAAAAACAGATATATCCGTAATTTTTTTTTTAATTTAAAACATAGCTAACACAAATACCTAAAAATCAATTTTTGGAATTTTAGAAATTTAGTCCCCAAGGGGAGGGGAGGAAACAAAACGTTCTCTATATTATATCTTCTATATAATACAGATATTTTTTCTATAATAAAGATTTTAAAATCATTTAATTTATTTTATTATTGTTGCCAAAAATGTTTACGAGTTAATTTATTTTTCGACATATAATAAAATATATTTTCATAATATATATATATATATATATATATATATATATTAAATTTGTTCAATCACATGACAAAATGACGTCATTATAAAAATTAAATAACTATAAAATTAAAGCTAATTCAGATCTATATTAAAGAGCTTTATTTATTGATAATCATGGGTATTTTTTTAACCTTTGGTGCTAATGTACTCTTTGACCGCGTCGGATTTATCCCCGGTTGGCAAAGTGCCAGGACGATTCCACTAACGCTCTAGGAGACACAGTAAGGAAGACAGAGGGGAATCGTCTGCTATGTGCAGAATCACTGATACTCCTGCTTCGTTTTCTGCTACGGACATATCTATTTTATAAATGGGTCAGTCATTTTCACTCATGCGCAGATGACGCCAGGGATCTTCCTTCTGCGGTTTATCAGTAGATAAGACATTTTTCGCCAAGGAACTTTTTTTGGGGGACAGTCACCTTAAGCCAAGTAGTCTAGAAAAAATATAAACAAAAAAAGCAGAGAGTAAAAGGCAGGTAAGAGACTGCATTGGTACTCCAGAATCGACTGTGGCGTGCGGGAATACTTCTACAGAAAATAGCGGGAACTTAAACTTATATTTTGACTGATTTTAATTATTATTATTATTATTATTATTATTATTATTTAAAATTTTTTTATTATTATTAATGATATAGTGTTTTGAGGATTCATTTCAATACATTGACCAGCGAAGGGGGCAAAGCTTGCTAGTTAATTATAAAAGTGGCAGCTCCCTTCAATAGTCTAAGTTTTTCTATAATTTTTTTTTTGTATAGTGCTAGAGAGAGTACTTTATCCTCTGCTCGCTACGCTGATCAAGCCCAGAGGAAGACTTCGCTCCTTCCCCGACTCGCTTCCTTTATTAACCACTGAAGGGTTCTACCTGCCTGCTCGCTGCATTGTCTTTCACTGAATAGTATTCGTAATCGTGCATAACACAAGTTAAAAGCAGAACAATGTTATATAAATCACCATATTCAATGTCAAATTAAAATACATAATATTTAATACTACATTTTTTTTTTTAATTTTTTTTTAAATAAATGAAATAAATGAGTATTTGTATTTTAGAATAGAGAGAAATTCGTAGTATCTAGACCACTTTGCATTACAGCTTTAGTATATGACGCCCTTAGCGACTTTTACATTTTTGCTAGTGTTCGGATACTTTTGTTACCGACTGTAAGTGCTTGTTAAAAAAAAAAAAAAATCAGCTTTCACAATCTGAAAATTTACAATTGTTAAATTAGAACCTGTTTCCTGAAACTGAAATTTTTCAATATTTTATTTTAAAGCTATAACATTCATTCTAAGTTATGAAAAAGATGATACAGAACTTCATAACTAGTATTTTGTTATTGCATGACTATATAGAGAAAAAGAACTAGAATGGACCGAATCACTAAAAATAACAGTATAAAATTGAATTTTTTTTTTTTTTTTTTTTTTTTTTAAGTTAAAAGAATTAGTACATCGATTACTTTATTAATGTATTGCTATTAATATTTTTTTTTGTTCTATATTTTATAGTATACAAAAATTATTTTCTTTTTTAAAAGAAGCTTATTGGACAAAAATCGTGCTTGGAAATTTTTGATGAAACACGTGGTTTATAGCATCTAAAACTGTCATAAAATTTACTGAAGAACCTAAAATCACAAATTAGGAAAATGTAATAAATATTTATTGCAAAAGTATTTAAAAAATGTTTTTTGTACAGGAACTTAGGTTTTTGACATTTGTTGTCAAAAACTATGTCAAAAAAGGCTTTTTGACAGGACGGTTAAAACCATGGTTAAATCCGGATAAAACCGACTAGCGACAAAAACTTGCCAACCTTGTCTTAAGGTGAATATAAAATTATTAATACATACATTTACCTTCCCCTCCCTACAGCATCAAAATTGCAACTCTCCGAACCGTCCTTAGAGGTGAAATGCAATCGCATAATGCGTAGCTACTACAGTGCGACGTTAAGCCCACTCTACTCTACTCCATCTTCCACATTTAGTTCAAGTGTTTAATCTTTTAAAAAGTAACTTATCAGGATTTTTATATGCCATTGTAAATTCACTTTCTCTATTACTATATATTTTTTTCTTATGTCAAGCTTGTCAATCTTTCAGTTTCTTATTTTAATTCTTTTCACTTTTTTTTTTTTTAACATCATGAAAGGCATTTTATTTTTTCTTTAGTGACTGGTATGACATCACAGACTAGGAAAAAAAAAAAAGAAAAGAAAAAAAAAAAAAAGGGTAGGAGTATGAGAAATTATTTGCATTTTGGCAGAGTATCTTTATTAACGAGACATTTTTAATTGATAACTTCTTTAATAAAGGTGATAGAAATTTCAGACCAACATAAACATGTTCCTTGGATTATTCTGTAAACATTGGCACCTCTCGCGACTCAGAGGTTTACCCATAGTGCAGTACAAGTGCGACGTTTAACCCAACCAACGAACCAACCGCGCGACTTAGAGAACCCTTTCGTTCGTGAGCAGAAGATAGGATAACAGACACACAAAATGAACAGTGGTGGAAGTAACATTTTTTAGAACAGAAAGCTATTGTAATATTGTAATGCATATATATGCAGATTTTTATAACTCTGAGGCAGCAATTGATTCGATGAATTGGTGGTTCATCAGTCGATTAAGAATCGACTGCAAGATTCACTAAACACAACAACCAAGTTAAACAAAAATGTTTAATAAACTGCGCATAGTTTACAAAGATTGAATCTCTGTTCTGCATCAGAAGTATTGTTGCAGGAAAAGTACATTTAAGCTGTTATTCACCAATAACTTCAACACCCAGTTGAACACAAAAATTTGAAAAGTGCATAAAGGCGGGGTGCAAATTTTTAGGAAATTTTGACGCGTTGTTTCTGCCAACTAGCGGTATAGTTATTTTCAGATTTTTTAAATGAAAATAACCAATCAAAGATTATATAAAGTCATCGACGCTAGATGGCAGAAACAGCGTGCCAAATTTTGTGGAAAGCTACACCCTGCCTTAAGACGCTTTTCAAATTTCTGCGTTGAACCTGGAGTTGAAGTTAATGGAGAATACGGCCATTAGAGTTACAAAGAAAAAATCTGGTCTATAACAATTACACGACTTAGTTTACCCACTATTACAAATATTATATACTCTTTTTTGGAAGTAGTGGGGTCAGAAGACATAAAAATGACAAACAATTTTCCTATATGGGCAAATTTATACACACATCGTAAAGATATACATAGCGAGTAAAAAAAAAAAAAAAAAAACAATAGATCCGTTTTTTAAAATACCAGGTTCCGCGATGTAAAACTAACCCAACTTATCAGAATGATGCTGCAAACTTTTTTGTAGTATAGCCAAATAATACATATATGAAAAGATAGCTAAAAATCGATTTATGTAGCAAATTTGAAGAAAAGTATTAGAACTTTTTTCAAAATACTGACTTTAAGAGACTTTACCTAGCAACTTTAATGGAATTCCGCTTTTGGTTTTCAATGTCCTACTTCAAGTTTTCAAAATTTTACTAAAATATGGAAAAATCATCTGTACACTGGACCTGTGTTAACTCTGATGTTCCGTCGTTCTATTTTTCCCAGGTAGCACATAACGTTGTTATAACTTATTTTTCACTGTTCAACCTTTTTTGAACACTATAACAACGTTATGTGCTACCTGGGTTATTCGTTTTGAAGATATGACAGTCAAGCGATTTCCCCCACGCATACATACACATACACATTTGAGCAATATAAACCACTCTTTTTGTATTCAGGAGACCTTAAAACATGTAAATCAGGTAAAAATTAGAAATCAAAATTTTCAACTGAACGTAATACTTCGATTATCTACGGCAGACAGATAATGGAAGTAAAAAAACTGTTGACTTTGACAAAGATTAGCACTGGCGACAAATCTGGTGATTTAACGACAAATTTGGAAATTTGACAAAAAAGGGTAGTTTTTAGTAAAAAAGATTTAGCCAAACCTAGAAGTTTAACGTTCAATAGAAGCCGAGTTCTGGAATTTTCTGGAAGGATCCACTGATTTTGGTATAGAATTACCCTAGAAGTTCGCCAACCTTTGCAGAGACTATAAAAAGTGAACAGTCTCTCCCGAAGTCAGTTTATTTGTCAACAGACAATTGTGCTGAGCAGTTATCAACGAGGGCCTCTGATACAAGCTGTTGTTCATTGTTCTGAAACAGTGATATCCCTTTCCAGTGGTATTCACGGTATTTGTAGGCGAAGCCTATGTTCTCTAGCAGACAATCCTGGTCTTTTGAGCTTCCGGTTAAGAACAAAAGTGATTAATTCCAACAATCATCACGGTTGTTTACAGCTACACTGTAAACGTAAACGTCTTAAATTCAGTTAAAAAAGTGTCTTAAACGTATGGTCATTTTTTAAGCGAAAAAAAATGTCTTACTTTTTAAGACACTTTTTTGCAACTGAAATTAAGGCATTAAAATGTCTTAAAACACCGCCATGTTTTTAGGCTTAGAAATACCGCCATGTTAGGCTTAAAAACACCGCTATTTTTAAGGCTTTTTAATAAATAAATAAATAAATAAAGGTGGCCTGCGATTCTTTTTTTCTGTTAAAAATAGATTTTAGAATAATCTAAAGCATTTAAAAAAAAAAAAAAAAAAAAAAAGAAACATTTTTTAAAAAATGCCTTTCACCCAGCACTGGAATCGAACTCACATCAGTCGCGGAATACGAAACCAAGCATCGGAAGTCGCAGTTAATGCCATGTACCTTGCCAATCAAGCCACCATTTCATACAGTAGGCTCTTTTTATAATTATATGTAAGTCAGTATTAGCAAAATGCAGGTAATTATATGTTATAATTCGTATTTATTGTTATAAAACTATTAATAATATACTATCTAACAATGAATATGCATTATTATATTAAATTTTGTATCTAGAGGTTTAGAATTTAAAAAAAATGCATATAAAATATGTGAAAAACTATCCTTATTTCGCCCTTAATATTTTTGGATAACGATATCCTCCTTTAAACTGTTTTTTAAAAGAAAACAAATTATGAACATGAATGCCTGAAAATTCGTTGTTTTACGCTTAAGAACAAGTAAATATGTGAAAGAAAACAGATTTTAAATCAAAATTAAGAATAATAAATAAAAAACAGTGATGCACAAATTATTCATGATTCGCTTTCTTAGCTGTAAGTTACTTGCTTTCATATTAATACTTTTTCTTTAACTATCAAATATTAGCTTTAATATAACAGATTTTTTTTTTTTTTTTTTTTTTTTTTAACGAATAATTTTTGCGTTATAATATATTGCTTTATGAGTTATAATAAACATAATTTCATGCAAATATACACATATCTAGAGTAATATTCATTAAAAATTTAATTTCATAAATTAATATTGTTTAAATTGCTTACGCTTTACAACTTAATATGTATTATATTTATTGAATGAGGAAAGAAATTTAAATAGGCTAAGTATGTTGCTTAAAGTAGATTTCATATAAGAAAAAATGCCAAGAAATGCAAGTGTCTGAATTTCCAAAATGGAAGAAAATTTAGACGCATTTGCTGTCTGAAATTTCTCATAGTTATGCATTTTAGATATTTTTTGTGTCTGAATTGGTATTTTAGACACATTTCTGTCTTAAAATAAGATATCTATAATATCTTAGGTGTATATTAAGGCATTTACGTATCTTAAATGATTTTTCAGTTGTTCTTATGTCTTAAATTAAGACGCCTTTATTTGCAGTGTAGTAGCAGACGAACCGGAAGTTCTCGCAACCAGTGCGACGTAATCAATTAGTTTCTTTTTTTTAGAATACAAGGTGCATATTTAACGGTGTTTAGTTTATTTAACATTTGTGGTGTGAGTGACAGAAATTAGTGGTATTTCTTTTACCGTAGAAAAAAAAAATACTGAAGAAGGAATTACAAATGTGTAAAAAAAAATGATAAGAAATATGGCTGCGAATGAAATATTTCCTTCTTTTGCCGGTCCTTTATCCAGCCAATACGAAAAAAAAATAAATAAATAAATAAATAAAATAATGTCATTTACTCTTTTCCAATATTATTACATAAAGACGAATTAAAATAATCGATGATAAAACTAAATGCTAAACCACAAATGAATAAATTTGGGAAGAATATTACGCATCCATTGATGTTTACTTTTTCTGTTTTTTCAAAACTTAATCAAGCATCAAAATAAGTTACTTTATATTCTGCTAAATAAGATAGTTTCAAGCGTGTGGCTAATATCAGATAAAATTGTTCGTTATTCTACCGTAAGTTTTTCTGATAAAACTTTTCAACCGCAATTAATATCTATTTTTCGTTAATCTAGAACTTTCTATTTCATGAACACACAATAACGATAATAGTGAGACAAGAGAGAGAGAAAAAAATTGTTTAGGCGATCTATCACCCCAGATTAATTGATTTAATTGTCATTATTTTCATAGTAAATTAAATAAGAAATGATTATTTTGTTTTCACTGAAGTAAAACTAAGAAATTTTCAATATTTATAATAAAGAATATATAACATATTATATATATAGACAAAGACATATATAAATTTTAGAAATCCTGATAATAATTATAATAACAAAAACCAATCATATATACAGTGGAACCTGTCTAAAGTGACCACCCTAGGGACCGGCTAAAATGGTCACTATACGGAGGTGGTCACTTTATACAGTCTCTTTAAAATTGGAAAATGGTCACTTTAGTCAGGAAAATGGTCACTTTAGTCAGGTGGTCACTTTACCAAGGTGGTCACTTTTACAGGTTCCACTGGTTTTATATTAGTGAAGTTATGATTTTTAGTTCCCCATCATACTATAGGTATGGGGAACTTAGGTAATCGTGAAAAATTTCGACCTCGGTTTTTTGACTTTTCTACACGTTTTCAGGTGTGAGGAATCCGAAAATGATAAAATTTCTATGGTGTCTGTCTGT
>OZ005650.1:142900040-142981911 GCA_963930645.1 Salticus scenicus | reverse complement strand
ATCACGTTTTGCCCTCTCTTCCTCCCCCTCTTTCTGGGCGAATTTTGTAAAATCGCTTCTTAGTGGATGTCTACGTAACAGAAGGAATATTGTCACAAAATTCACGCTTCTAGGTCCAGGGGTTTGGGTTTAGCGATGATGAATCACTCACTCACTCACTCAGGACAAACGATTTTATATATAAAGATGAAATGGTGGATATTCTCATTGTTCAGTGAGAAATAAAATACAAAAGAGATGTTAAACAAATCGTGAATTCTGTTGGAATATTAAGGATTTTTAAGGTGATGTCTTTCCCCCTCTCAATACTCTCAACTTCCAGTGTTGTGCACGAACGCGTTCATTTGAACGCGTTCATGAGCTTAGCTCAAAAATTTTGAGTTTTGAGTTGAACTTCGCTCGTTTTTTAAATAATGAACTTGAGTTGAGCGTAGTTCGTTTTTTACACGAACTTGAGCGTGAAAAAGCAATTCAAACTCAAACTCATATTAAATATTTCTGTCTGAAATATGAAAAGTAAAGTAGAAGATGAAAAGGACAGAAAAGAAAATAACTGTGCAAAATGGATTCCTGGAAAAAAAAAGGCATTTGGGAAAAAAGGCACCATAAAAAGGGGCACCCGGAAAAAAGGACACTTTTGCAATTTGCATTTCACAAAAACAATAAACATCAAATAACGAATTTAAAGCGTGATTTTTCATAATACATTTTTAGAAATTTCAATCAATTAAATTCGTACCATTTTTACTTAGTATATACCTGGGGAAAGGGGAGGTCTAGGAGCAGACAGAAAGAGAATAATTGTTTTTATATCACTTTCTTATTTATTTTAATTAAACTTTGTCTAATAGTCACTTGCTGTTTATGAAAAAAATACAATGTCACACATACTTCGGGGCTGAAGATGCGGGGGAGAGGAAATTTTTTTTATATCATCGACCTGGGATCGAACCCAGCACTTCCTGTCTAGCAGCTCTGAAGGCATTTGCACATATATTAATTGGATCCCGGAAAAAAGGGCACCGGAAAAAAGGGCACGGAAGAAAGGGCACCGGAAAAAAGGGCACCCGGAAAAAAGGACACCCGGAAAAAAGGGCACTTTTCCAATTCGCAAATCGCAAAATAATAAATATCAAATAATGAATTTAAAAAATGACTTTCAAACTACATTTTTAGAAATTTCAATTGATTTGGTACAACATTCATTTAGTATATATCTCGGGGAAAAGGAGGGAGGAGGGGCAGGAGCAGATCGAAAGAAAATAATTATTTTTACAAAAACTCTTACCGATTTTAATGAAACTTTGAATAATCACGTACAATTTGTTGAAACAAATGACGGTAAGTGGCAGGCAAACTTGGGGGGGGGGGGCAGAGGAAAATAAAATTATCTTTTATAGCACCGTTTTACCGATTTAATGATATATTCAAAATTATCACTTACTTTTTATGAAGATCACAATGAGTGCATTATATACTGGGGGGGGGGGGGAGGGGGGGGAATAGTACGCAGAAAATTGCGTAGATGCAAAGTTTTTTGAAATCGATAGCTTTAAAGAATCATATATTTTTTCTTCTATCTGCGTCCCCCTTGTCCCCCCCCCCAAATCTATAATACCCTCATTTTGATCTTCATAAAAGTTAGTGATAGTTACAGAATATGTCATTAAAATCGGTAAAATGGTGATATAAAAAAATATTTTATTTTCCTCGGTCCCCCCCTCTCTTTAACCCCCCCCCCCCTCAAGTATGTCTGACCTTACTGTGATTTTTTCACAAATTGTATTATACAAAGTTTTTGTTTAAATCGATAATAGTGTAGTTTGAAGAAGAATATATTTTATTCCATCGGTTCCCCCCTTGCCCCCCCCCCCCCCAGGTATATAATGCACTCATTGTAATCTTCATGAAAATTAAGTGGTAGTTATAGAATATATCATTAAAGTCGCTAAAATGGTGATATGAAGAATCACTTTGTTTTCCTCTCTCCCCCCCCCCTTGTTTAACCCCTCCTCCCCCCCACTAAGTATGTCTGACACTCTACTGTAAATCTTTAATAAATTGTACGTGATTGTACAAAAATATTTTTAATCAATAATAGAGTAATTTAAAGAAGAATATATTTTATTTTTATCTGCCCCCCTTGCTCCCCCCCCCCCCAGGTATATAATACACTCACTGTGATTTCATAAAAAGTTAGTGATAGTTATAGAATATATCATTAAAGTAGGTAAAACTGTGATATAAAAGATAATTTTATTTTCCTCTGCACCCCCCCTCTTTAACCCCCCCACCCCTAAAGTTTGCCTGACACCTTACAATAATTTTTCACAAATTGTACGTGATTATACAAAGTTTCATTAAAATCGGTGAGAGTTTATGTAAAAACAATTGTTTGCTTTCGATCTGCTCCTGCCCCCCCTCCCTCCTCCCCCATCTTCCCCGAGGTATATACTAAAGTTAATGTTGTACCAAATCAATTGAAATTTCTAAAATGTGTAATTTGAAAGCCATTTTTATATATCATTATTTGATATTTATTATTTTGCGATTTGCGAATTGAAAAAGTGCCCTTTTTCCGGGTGCCTTTTTTTTCCGGTGGCCCTTTTTTTCCGTGCAATTTTTTCCGGTGCCCTTTTTTTCCGGGGATCCATATTAATTTGCAATTCGAGTGTAATATTATAGTGATATTTAATTACATTTAAAGTTTTGTGGAAATTATGTTATCAAAGAATGGCAAAAATTTCGTTGCGTACTCGTATTTTACGAAATATTTATAAATTGTTTGTATTTTATGGATGCAATTTTTTTATTTAATTAATTAATTTAATTTTTTAATAAATATTTTACGATTTTGAAAATATTTTATATAGATTCAGTATATTTTTAGTTACGAGAAACGATAACCATATAATATAAATAACTTTTTGAAATAATTTAAGGCAGCGTTTAATGGAATAATCATCATTTTTGTAAAATTCTAATTTTAGTTTTAGGAGCAATCTAAGATGAAAATGGTAATAAAAATTTCCCGCTTTTATACAGTTGAATAGTTATTTCTTAAAACAAATAAAGAAATAAGTGTAATAATTATTTGTTTAATAAAACAAATAAATAAATAAGTAAAATTTGAAACCATATAAATATTATGATGCGCATTATTAATACAGCATTTTCCCCCGTTCTTTGTATGCCCTAACTAAAATTTGAAGGAATCTAGAATCTACATTCGTTCCTTCTTGGTCAAAATGTTTTCGACATCATGTGGTTTTCTTGGAACTATAAGCCGAATCCAATGTATTGAGAATTGTGCACTGGTATACGCCGATTTGTCTGTGGGGGAGATTTGTTGTGTTGGGCAATTCTGGTACACAAAAGCAATTGCCTAAAGCCTTTCCTTTTTTCATTGATAAGAAGAATAGTTAATGGTTAAAATGAGCGTTTATCGTATGGGAATAAAAATCACACAGAAGTCGTTTGCTTTGCAACGTGGTAGGTCTTGTATAAGATAAAAATAAATTACTTCTTTGCTTAAATGGGTATTTTTAATATTAAGTTCTTAATTTAATGATTTAATAGAAATAAATCTATAAGTAATAGAAATAAATCTATAAGATAGTAGAAATAAAGTCATATATATATATATATATATATATATATATATATATATATATTGAAAACCTTTTCAAACATTGCATTAGATGAAAATAAGCGTCACATGAAGTACTAGAAAAATTATGAATAAGTCCATGAGGCAATTAATAAATTTTAATAACAGGAGACTTAGCGTTGGAATATTAAAACCCGAATAAACTACTACGTCAGAAACGCCAATTTTGCATTTCCAATATTTTTCTTTGGCGTTTCTGACGTAGTAGTTTATTCGGGTTTTAATTAATAAATGTTATTGAAATGCTAAAAGTTTTATGATGTTACATAATAATAATAATAATAATTGAAATTAATTTTTATTTTCCCTCCATTTTCGGCTTTTACAATCAAACATTTTTTTTTTCTATTTTATGATAGATGCGATATATATTGAACCGCAGTGTACTATGATGCATTTAGAATTGCATAAATGCATATTAAAACATATATTTAAAAAATCCACTGTTCCAAGTATTTTGACAGTAAAATAAGGAAGCAAATATAGGTGGGAAAAAAAAAAAATAGTTTTCCATATAAAGCTTTAAACGGTAAGTATTAATATTTAGGTAAATGTAATTAAATTCATGTTATCAGTCATGTCTTTAAATTACTAGGAAGGAAGACAATGTCATCTAATCTCTTCATTTAAAAGCTTAGATTCATAAGTAAAGCAAAAAACAATCTTCGGAGAAAACATTTTCTGAATAAAAATTAATGCAAATTTTACCTACACCTGACCAGCAAAGCAGGTAATAAGCGATTACCCGACCCGATGCGATTCTCTCTTGTGAGAAATGCGTCCTCTCTTGCGATTAAAAGGGTAGAAAATATGGATCCCGGAAAAAGGGCACCGGAAAAAAGGGCACCGGAAAAAAGGGCACGGAAGAAAGGACACCGAAAAAAAGGGCACCGGTAAAAAGGGCACCCGGAAAAAAGGGCACTTTTCCAATTCTCAAATCGCAAAACAATAAATATCAATTAATGAATTTAAAAAATGACTTTCAAACTTCATTTTTAGAAATTTCTATTGATTTGGTACAACATTCATTTAGTATATATCTCGGGGAAGAGGGGCAGGAGCAGATCGAAAGAAAATAATTGTTTTTACAAAAACTCTTACCGATTTTTATGAAACTTTGTATAATCACGTACAATTTGTGAAAAAAATGACAGTAAGTGGCAGGCAAACTTGGGGGGGGAAGGTTAAAGAGGGGAGGCAGAAGAAAATAAAATTATCTTTTATAGCACCGTTTTACCGTTTTAATGATATATTCTATAATTATCACTTACTTTTTATGAACATCACAATGAGTGTATTACACATCTGGGGGGGGGGCGCAGATAAAAGTAAAAAGTATTATTCTTTAAACTACCTTATACTCGATTAAAAATAAAAACTTTGTATACAAAGTTTATATATATATATATATATATATACAACTTCCTGCTTATGAAAATTACAGTGAGTCTACTCATATCTGGACGAATTGCTACGGGGGGGGGGGGCAGAGTGAAGAAAATAGTTGTTTTTACATCGCCATGCTACATATTTATATTAAACTTTGTACGAGTATCTTTCATTTTATTAAAATTATAGTGAAAGTTACCTATAATTGATAAGGGGGGGGGTAGTGGGGGCAAATGAAAAATAAAATAATCTTTAGAAATATTCATTCATGAATTCATCAACCGTGAATATTCATTTTAAGTAAATTGGAGTGTAAAGGTTGATATTTTTTTATTTTACCAACTATGTGAAAAATACCAGAGCCGGGAATCGAACCCGGGCACCTCCGCTTAACGCACGGATGCTCTACCACTGAGCTACCCTGGCTGACAACCAGCTAGGCATCTCTCACATAAGGTTCGTTGGCCAAGTCACCGAGTCTGCAAACGCAGCTGTATCAAGTGACAATATTAATCGCAGCGCAACTCCATAGACCACGAAATTTCAATTTAGAAATATTCATTCATGAATTCATCAACCGTGAATATTCATTTTAAGTAAATTGGAGTGTAAAGGTTGATATTTTTTTTATTTTACCAACTATGTGAAAAATACCAGAGCCGGGAATCGAACCCGGGCACCTCCGCTTAACGCACGGATGCTCTACCACTGAGCTACCCTGGCTGACAACCAGCTAGTGAGAAATGCCTAGGTGAGAAATGCCTAGCTGGTTGTCAGCCAGGGTAGCTCAGTGGTAGAGCATCCGTGCGTTAAGCGGAGGTGCCGGGGTTCGATTCCCGGCTCTGGTATTTTTCACATAGTTGGTAAAATAAAAAAATATCAACCTTTACACTCCAATTTACTTAAAATAAAATAATCTTTTTTAAAAAACACTTATTACCGTTTGTTTTATTGTTTTATTTGCATTTTGTGTAAATATCAGTTAGTATTAGTATTAATGAAAAATTACAGGGAGGCACTCAAAAATTCAATGTATGATTTAAATCTGTAAAAAAGTTGCTCAAAAATGAAATTTCTTCTTTTAATCTGCCTCTTTTGTCCATCCCCCCCCTCACGTAGAAATAAAAAACTTACGCTTTCGTTGATGATTAGCATGAGTTTTACAAGGAGAAATTAAGAAAAGTGCCCTTCTTTCCGCAATCCTTAAAAAAGGGCACTTTTCTTAATTGTTACTTGTAAAATACTTGTTAAATATGGACGATAGCAAAAATTTTTTGTTTCTACGAGGGGAGGGGGAGAGACAGATCAAAGAAAAAAATTCTGTTTTAGAATAATCTTTTACCAATGTTTGATATTAACTTTTAATTATTGTCTGATATTAACAATGTATTGAATTTTTGGATAGCGGAAAAAAGGGCACTTTTTTAAATTTCTCCTTGTAAAACTGATGCTAAACATCAACGAGAGTGTAAGTGTTTTATATCTACATCGGGGGAAGGACCAAAGACACAAATTAAAAGAAGAAAATTCATTTTTGAATAATTTTTTTACAGATTTAAATTATACATTGAATTTTTGCATACCTCAGTATAATTTTTCATTAATAGTAATTGATACTTACACAAAATGCAAATAAAACAATAAAACAAACGATAATAAGTGTTGTTTAAAAAGATTATTTTATTTTCCATCTGTCCCCCCCCTACCCCCCCCCCCTTATCAACTTTAGTTAACTTTCCCTATAATTTTAATAAAATGAAAGTGATAGTGCTACAAAGTTTCATATAAGTAGGTAGCATGGTTATATAAAAACAAACATTTTCTTCACTCTACCCCCTCTTAGCAAATCGTCCAGATATGTGTACATTCACTGTAATTTTTCATAAGCAGAAAATTGCGTAGATACAAAGTTTTTTTAAATCGACAATGCGGTAGTTTAAAGAATAATATATTTTACTTCTATCTGCGGCCCCCTAGTCCCTCCCCCAAATGTATAATACCCTCATTTTGATCTTCATAAAAGTAAGTGATAGTTACAGAATATGTCATTGTCATTAAAATCGGTAAAATGGTGATATAAAAAAAAAAAATTAATTTTCCTCTGTCCCCCCTCTCTTTAACCCCGCCCCCCCAAGTATGTCTGACCTTACTGTGATTTTTTTCACAAATTGTATTCTATTATACAAAGTTTTTGTTTAAATCGATAATAGTGTAGTTTAAAGAAGAATATATTTTATTTCCATCGGTTCCCCCTTGCCTCCTCCCCCCCCCCCCCAGGTATATAACGCACTCATTGTAATCTTCATGAAAATTAAGTGGTAGTTATAGAATAACTCATTAAAATCGCTAAAATGGTAATATAAAGAATCGCTTTATTTTCCTCTCCCCCCCTCTTGTTTAACCCCCCCTCCCACTAAGTATGTCTGACACACTGTTAATTTTTAATAAATTATACGTGATTGTACAAAAAAAAATTTGATCAATAATAGAGTAATATAAGAAGAATATATTTTATTTTTATCTGCCCCCCTTGCTCCCCCCAGGTATATAATACACTCACTGTGATCTTCATAAAAAGTTAGTGATAGCTATAGAATATATCATTAAAGTAGGTAAAACTGTGATATAAAAGATAATTTTATTTTCCTCTGCACCTCCCTCTTTAACCCCCCACCCCTAAAGTTTGCCTGACACTTACAGTAATTTTTTCACAAATTGTACGTGATTATACAAAGTTTCATTAAAATCGGTAAGAGTTTATGTAAAAACAATTGTTTGCTTTCGATCTGCTCCTGCCCCCCTCCCCCTCCCTTATCTTCCCCGAGGTATATACTAAATTAATGTTGTACGAAATCAATTGAAATTTCTAAATGTGTAATTTGAAAGCCATTTTTATTATCATTATTTGATATTTATTATTTTGCGATTTGCGAATTGAAAAAGTGCCCTTTTTTCCGGTGCCCTTTTCTCCGGGATTGTTAGAAAGAATATAAATTTTTTTTCCGAAAGGAATAAAATCCATATGAGTTTGAGTTACTTTTCCCGCTCAAATTCATGAGGAAACGAACTTTGCTCAGCTCAAGTTCACAATTTAAAAAACGAGCGAAATTCAGCTCAAAACTGAAAAAGTTTTAATTAAACTCACGAACGCGGTCCTGCGCAACACTGATTTAAAACAACGGAACCTCTAAATGATAGAATTTGTTTCCTATTAATAAGTTCTCATGCCCATAAACAAACGTATTGAAAATTTGAGAATAAAAAGCCATGCAAAAACAGTGGGTACACTATTCAGAAGTGTTTGCTAAATAAATTTTTACCACAATTAAATTAATAAGTTATAATTAAGAATTATAAGTTAATAAGTTTAATTAAGCGTAAAATTAAAAATCCTTTTCATGGTAATTAGTAATTTTAGAAAAAAAAGGGAAATTACCTATGAAAGTGTTCACAGAGGATAAGATCTATTAAAAAAAAAAAAAAATGTACGTAAAAATGAACTTTTAGTGAGCTTCGCTCGTTTTTAAAAATGAACTTGAACTGAACGCGTTCATTTCTTTCAGACATGAGTTTGAGCGCGGACTAACTCGTTTTTTACACGATGAACTTGAGTTTGAACTAGTTCGTTTTTTTTGTGAACTTGCACAACACTGTCAACTTCCCGTTTAAATTTAGTACCTACATTTACAAAAATTAAAAACTTTTATTAAACTTTAAAATTCATTCCAAATTATTTAGCAATTTTTACTCACAGCACTCCTTCAAACTTACTTATCTTGATCAAATTGTTCAAGAGACAACCTCATATGAGTTTCAAAATACAATTTTGAATTTTCTGTAATTATTTGTTTTAAGCCATGCAGATAACACGTACATGCATACAGATCAACCGCTAAAAATATGACTTCCGTATTCAGGTCACCTCAAAACGCAATATTATACAAAACACCAGAACGGAAAGTTAAACTTAAGAAATACTTTAGCTACCGTATAAGAAATTAATTTTCATCCATAAATAGTTCTCATCGTATAATGCACCTCTATCAATTAATTCAACAGAAAAAAAAATATTTCACTTACTTTTGGGTAGCCCTGTATATTGTTTATAAATTAAATACGTACACATCACAGTGTATAAAAAATTTAGTTCTGTATGAAAAACATTTAGAAATGCACTTTTAATAATTTCCTGCACAACCCAAATATAACCAAATTCTTTTGGGCGACCTGTAATCAAATGGTCAATGTTTCCCTACCATATTCTACACAAAACATGCATATAATGCATTCGTGCACATTTCTTTTTGTTTAGTGCAGCTTATACATGTTAAACTGTGCCTACCAAATATTTCTCCCATATACGTTACGTATTTGAATTATCTTCAATACCCCTGTACATGAATCATTTTCTTGGTGAAATGTTTGGAGTAGCATTTTCATATGATACAGATTTAGAATACCAACTTTGAAATATCTTCCTGCTATTTGTTCTTGAAATGTGCTGATAACGTATACACAGACCAACCGCTTAAAACCTGTTTTAAGTTGATATTTTTAGAAATCGACCTCTTACAATCACTTCATTTATCTATATACAGGGTGATTAGAAAAAAACTACCCCGATATATGAGACCACAGCTACCATACCGTTCCGAGAAACTGAATAAAAATTTGGTGGAAGGTATTCTGAGGTATGCGCTGAAGAATTATATAAAAAAAACAACAGTTAAACTCTAACAGTTACGGTTACAGTGACAAAATTTCAAATATTTCAAATGGCAACACCATTTTTTTTTTAATTGGAATGGAATCTCCATAGCAAAAAAACATAAATAGCGTTAGAACGGTACCTCTAGCATGAAAATCACCAACGCTAGGCATACTAAGAAAAAAAGAGGAAACAGCTGTGAAGTGCCTACCAGAGCACGACTTTCATTTTCTTAATGACGTCACATTTCACACTGAGTCTTCGGGTCTCACTAATAGAGCTCACTAAAGTCTACTGATTTTGCTTCGAAAAGAAAAGAAGAGACCATGGTATCCTTAATTTCATGTAGGTCTACTGAATAAAGGTTTTAATTTCGTTGTTAGTCGTAAGACACCGTCATGACTGACGTCTTCACACTAATTGAAAAATAAGACATTTTGAAATGTGTGATGTGTATCTTGCTTTCTTGCTCTGTGAACCAACCATATGCCGTTTAATACTGGGAAACATCATTATCGTCATCCCCTTCCGTAGAGGATCAAAATTGTGATGGCATGTCTCCGGACCACCTCTAGGGGTGTGTCCCAGACCGTCGCCAATTGCCCATCTGCGCAGCACTAGTGCGACGTAAAACCCAACCATCCATCCATCCATTATCGTCATCAAAATCGATTTGGATTGCCGTTTCACAATGCCTTGTTTTTCACGTACTGCAATGATGTCAGTCATGACGGCGTCTCACGACTAACAACAAAATTAAAGCCTTTATTCAGTAGCCTTACACGAAATGAACGACTAGAACGAGGCGGAGTTTCCCTTTGTTTGTGGGGAAAAGCTGCGCTATGATTGGCTATAGTCCTTTATTTGTGGGCTAAATTAAGACTCCTATAGGTTAAATTTCATCATGACGTCGAATGACGACTGAAAGTCAAGTCGTCAATAAGGAAAGGGCACGTGACGTCACTCGCAGTCAAGTTATGGGTAAAGTGGCATAACATTGGCATTTCCACCAATACAGGTTGATCATTTGCCACTCGAGAGTGGCAAAGATTGATTGACGGAGCGTTTGTTTGTAAACATGCCCTTTCCTTATTAAGGATACCGTGATCTCTTCTTTTCGTTTCGAAGCAGAATCAGTAGACTTTAGTCTGAACCAGAGTAAGACTACTACATAACTACTTATATAGTAGTCTTAAACCAAACACTCTGCGTGAAATGTGGCGCAGAGTTTTTCAGAGACGTTTTTCATTAAAAAAATGAAAGTCGTGCTCTGGTAGGCACATAACAGTTTTTTTTTTTTTTCTTAGCCTGCTAGAGCTCGCGATTTTCGTGCTACAGGTACCGTTCCAACGCTTTTTATGGTTTTTTGCTATGGAGATTCCATTTTAATTAAAAAAAGTAGGTGTTGCCATTTGAAATTTTGTCACTGTAACCGTAACTGTTAGAGTTTAACTGTTGTTCTTTATATAATTCTTGAGCGTATAGAGCAGGCGCACGAGACGTCACAGTGACAGATGATTCCGCACGTACTTTACAATGTAGGCAAAAGTTGGGGTAAAGCACCAATAGAAAGGCAGATATTTTGCCTACATGCGCAAAAGTTTCAGAATAGCGTCGCTTGTTTATAAACATGCGCCTGCTCTATACCTCAAAATACCTTCCACCAAAATTTTATTCAGTTACTGCGAACGGTATGTTAGCTATGGTCTCATATATCAGGAGAGTTTTTTTTTCTAATCACCCTGTATATATATGCATATCTATATATAATGGAAATTCTGTCATCACGATAATTTCCGAAATAATACTTCATCTCCAACCAAATTTGGACAGTGAACTTATATTATAAATTTCTAGGATGAGTTCATGAACCAAGTAGCTCCGCCATTTTGTTTTCAAAGTGGCGGCCACTTGAAAATTTCCAATCTACTTTGTGAAAAAAAAATAGTTAAGACTGGATTTGCTTGAATTTTGATGTATGGATAAAAGGTATATGGGTCTCAACGAAATTTTTCAATGACCTTTATTCACCATTTTCAAAAAAGTGGCGGATACCTTAAATTAAGCGGGGCCACTTGAAATCAGGCTATAATATGAAAATTTATCATCCCGATAATTTTCTAAATACTGAATGAATTCGAACAAAAATTAAACAGTGAACTTACTTTTCAAATATCTTAGATAAGTTTGCTGAGCATCTTACTCCGCCCTTTTGTGTCCAAGTACTGGCCATTTGAAAATGTGCCGTCACGATAACTTTTGAAATACTAAACTGATTCAAACGAAAGTTGAGTAGTGAACGTACGGTTTAAATACCGTGGATAAATTCGCTAGGCAGCTTACTCCATCATTTTTTTTCCAAGTGGCGGCAACTTGAAATTTTGTTATTAGGATAACTTTTGTATTACTGAACCAATTCGAATCAAATTTGTGCATTGAACTCATCATTCAAATATTTTAGATGAGTTTTCTAGGCATCTTACTCTCCCTGTTGTTTCCAAGTGATGGCCACTTGAAGTCAACTGGCCACTTGAAAAATTCTTTTCATGATAACATTTGAAATACTGCATTAATTTGAACCAATGTTGGAGAGTGAACTTATACTTCAGATATCTTGGATGAGCTCGATGAGCAACTTTCTTCGTCATTCTGTTTCCAAGCAGCGGCCACTTGAAAATTTATCATCACAATAACTTTTGAAATACTTAACCAATTTGAATTAAATTGGGGCAGTGGACTTATCATTCAAATATCTCAAATGATTTTGTTGGGCAAGTTACTCCGAAATTTTGCTTCCAAGTTGTGGTTATTTGAACACTGACACCTTGAAAGTTTGTTATCAGGATAACTTTTGAAATACTGAATTTATTCGAACCATAGTTGGACATCGGGCTTATCTTACATATATCTTGGATTAGTTAGAAATGTATTTGATATGTTTGTTTCCCATCTTTATCGATCAATTTGTTTCCAAGTGCCAACCACCTAAAAATTTCAAATTCACTTAAGAAAGGTATTTATGAACCGGTTTGCTTAAAACTTTACATGTGCATTTTCTTCATCAATATTTCCACATTAATAGCCGCCATTTTATTAAGAAAAAGAGAAATCCACATACCCTTCCAAATGATCCGGAAGGACTTTTTTCAGGTTCAGAGGACCTCACACGTGTAAATATAAGAAAATCTCAATGTTGAAATTTTGACCCCAAAACAATACTTTCTTTTCTGTATCCTATTTACGTATGGTTAATAAAAAAACTAAAAAGTAGAAAAGGGGAGAATGGGAGATTTTGATTAAAATTAGAATAGATTCAGTTTAATATAGAAGCTTGTAAAATTATTTTAAATAAGGTTTGTCAGTGAAATTAAAAAAAAAAGAAAAAAGTTGAAATCTCAGTAGTGATATAATTTATCTTTGTAATTTACGAAAGAAGAAAAAAAGTATGTCATTTTTAGAAAAAATTAAAAAAGCAGACTTACAGATTCTTCACAACCGAGCTTGAGTTGATTGTAAAATGTATTCTGAAAAGTTGTTACTATGTTAGATACGATGTTAGAACTATAAACTATGTTAGAAACGATTGTAGAAAAATGGAAAGAAGCCCAAACATATGATTATAGAAAAATTAGATTTAATCAAATAAGAGAGAAAAAATAACGATAATACATAAAGAAATGATAATGAAGTCGTTTAACAATTTCACAAAAATAGTCAAAACCACCCAAAATAATAACAATTATTATTATTATCATTAATAAAATCTGTAATAATAAAGGAAAAAATAAGAAGTATATAATTCTAATTAGGTATTGCTTAGGCACTACTTCAAAGAACATGATTCGACAAGGATTTATTTAACAAAACAGTATTAAGTGTACTTTTTTTACATAGGAATTTTTGCTAGTGCTCGGATACTTTTTCTAAAAAAAACTAGGGGGAAAAGTAGAACTTTTCATGGCAAGCAGAAACCGGTCTATCGTTTGCTCCAGTTATTATTCTAGCTCAGTAGTATTTGCGCTTGCGCATGTCACATTGAATGATCGAATCAAATTGTTTTATTTTAGGCGGTCTGTCGGTTGCTTAAGGTTTACGGCTTTTGATTTATAAGTAAACAAACAAATGAAATGATCATGAAGGTAGAGAGATACCCTCTAATACCATGGAAATGATCCCTGAGCATGTATTTTACCATTTTTACTTGATCTTTAAATTTTGATCTTAATGTAAGAATAAGAATGCCTATCACTAATGTGTGTCGGAGTAATGAGAGATAAATTTAAAATAAACAAGTGTAAATCATATATTGTGTTTTCAATTTCTCTAATTATTTGGTAAATTTATGAAAATTCAAAGTGCCTTTCTTTAAATTGTTTGAGTATTTTTGTATCATTTTAGCTGTAAAATGTATGCTTAGTTTTCAATTGATATTCATATATTTTAGACTTATTTATTTTAATTTGATTACTCTCTCTTTCTCTCCCCAATATTATAAAGATGCTGTAAAATCTTGCTTTTAGAAAAATAATAAAAAATATTTAAATAAATAAAGTAGAATTTGAATTTTATAATAATAATAATGACATGTTTGATTTGAATTTTATAATAATAATAATGACATGTTTAATTTATTACATTTTTCTTTCTTAAATATTTATTACCAGGTGCAAAAGAGAAATAGCTATTTCTATATTATATATATATATATTCTGATATTAATAGTATGTGCAAAATATTGATAATATAATATAAGCTGCTACAGTATTGTGAAATATTAATTAAAAACTTGTAATTATATTAGTATATGAAAATTATGTAACATTATTGTTCTAGCACATTTACGTACAAAATCAGACATTTCAGTAGCATAAAATCAATGTCTGAATACAACTACACTAAAGCTTTTTTTTTTTTTTTTTTTTAATTATATATATATAAATATTTATTATTATTATTTATTTATTTATTTATTTTTTTTACATATAATATAACATGTATTTTAAAAATTCAGTCAAACCTCGTTAACGTGAATCTCCAGGGAGGAATTCCTCATGCTGTCAGTAACTAATCTTCATATAACTAAACTAACCTTCGGTTCAACTGTAAATACACTAATGTAGCATGAAACTATTAACAATGTATAAATTAAGATTTACTCAGTTTTATAGTTCAATTGACTTTAATTAGATAAATGCATGAAGTTTTTGACAGTTTATGACACTTTTAGACAGTTTTCAACAAAAACCCAACCCTGATATTTTTATGCCAATACTGCTATATAATTCATATATAACCAGATCAGGGGTCTGTCCAGAGGAGAAAACCTTGGTCCGTTAAAGGATCCTTCACAAAATTTTATATCTTAAAAAAGGACCCTTCACAAAATTATTTATCCTAAAAAAGGACCCTTCACAAAATTTTCCCCCATAAAAACAAGTAAATCTGTTTCATTTCGAAAACTAATCTTTTAAGGAAAGAACAGACTGTCTGAATAATCGGACATCCTTTTCTGTATTTTCCCCGAAAATTTGATATTCAATTTCTAATTTATAGGTTTCTATGCGTGTATGTGAGTTTAGCTCTATAAAATGAGCCTTCAATATGCTATAATGAAACCTTAATTGTAATTTTATTTTGCAAAATTACATTTTTTACAATTTCACAAAAAGAAGGACCCTAGTCGAAAAGTTCCGAAAAACTTGATTTTCACACTAAATTTAGATTCACAAAATTACGTGTAGAAATTTTCACAATTTCACAAAAACAGGACCTTAACTGAAAAGTGGACAGACCCCCTGCAGACATCTGATAAGAAAATTGCTTATCATTGGAAGATCTCCAGGACATTCGTGATGTAAAAAATCTATTAGCAAAAACCTGGATGATGGTAGATATATTTACAATGGTTATTTAAAAATAGATAAAAGAATTAACAAAATTATCCTACTTCTAGGTAATGTTTCTGCTTATCCAATAATTAGTCCTGAAAAATTTTAGAGTTAAATTTCTAACACAGAATTCTACGTCTTCGTTTCCAACCTATGGATAAAGGAGTAATAAGAATCTTAAAATCTTCATAAAATAACTGAGTTAGATAAAAAAGAGAGAAATAAACATTGTTGAAAATTTAAACATATTAGAAGCCATACACTTGCTAAATTATATCTAGGAGAGTGCTACTCCACTTAAATAACTATTGAAAATAGTTTTTTTTTATTGTCAGTTTGAAACTCTTAGAATAAAAAAAGAGCAAATAATATCAAGAAGCATGTGCTAAAATGTTTTTATTGTTTAATGATTTAGAAATTAATGAAATGGAATTCCGAGGCACTGTTACAGTTGATTAAAAATTAATAACACCAGAAATTCAATGTGAAGAATTATTCATCACTGAAATCAAGAGTTCTGGAAAAAGCATCATTCTATACAGAAACTGCAAAGAATAATGAGAAAGAAGTATTTGAACTCCCACCCCCCACCCCATTCACTTCATATGATGTGTAGTAGGTAGGTAAAGTTCAAATTTTCTTTGAATCAAAAGATGTTAATGATAGTGTTTTTTGTGCCCTGAGTATTGTATGTCTGATAATTGTGAATGAACAGTAAAGACTAGTATATTATGGCCATAACAAAACTTTCTTCCATATTTTTCTATATAAATTATCACAGTGCAAATTATTTTCAATGATGAGCACAAATGATTTTCATCTCAGAAAAGTTCAACGTTAAATGTCGAAAGAAAACCAGTTTTGTTCCTTACAGGCAGGGTTAGAAATTGAAATGTGAATGTCAGATGTCAGTAGCATTTAACTATTTTTTCTTACTTGCTACTCTTGTCAACTCAGGCATCTGTATATATATATAATTGTTTGTTGGGATCATAACATGATAAAACTTTACAAGTTTTTTATTTATTTAAATAATAAATACCTGCACAAAAGTGAAAAAATAAATACATTTATACTTAAAAAAATTTAAATAATTAAAAATTGAAAGCTTAGAACAAACAGTAGAAGGAAATTTTTAATTAATTTACTGGTGAACTGATTTTTAAAATAAGTCAAAGACTATGTATTGCATCATCAAGCAAAATGAGAACTACCAGAAAATATCCATTTAAACTATTTATAAAATATTTATTTATACATTCAGGTTTCACTCGCAAATATTTATTTTAAATTAATTAATATTTCAGAAATTATCACAAAGGCAAATTTCTAAATTGTGTACAAACTAAGTGATAGAAATAGGTAAAAAAAAAAAAAAAATTGAAATTTTTTTTGAATTTGAAAAAAAATTCTGCAAACAGCATTTATATATTTTTGTACTTGCTGTTTTTTTTGTTTGTTTTTTCAAGCCTTTGTATATGTGTTGAAACTGATAATGTAAGATTTTTTTTTAGATGTTAAAAAGCGAGCATTTTGTAAATCATAAAGAAAAAATTGATTATGACAAAATTGATTTATTTTTTTATCTTGCCAAAAGTTAGGAATAAAAATAACACATATGTGATTTTATAGTCACCAAACTTAAATTTCTAGTTGCAAAATATGCCAAACGACTGCTGATTTCAAACTCTGCTTACAGGCAGTATCTTAGCAGATCTACAGCTGAACTATTTTTTTTTTTTTTTTTGGTAGGGTGTAGTGATAAATTCTTTTAGAAAATACCCATATTAAAAATTTTCAAAGAGATACTATATAATTTCATAACGTTTGGTTCTAATTTTATATATATATATATATATATAAATTTCTACGTAAAAGATGATCTTGATAACATAATTGTAATGCTCTTGATAACATAATTGTAATTTTATTTTTATAACCAAAAAAAATATTGTAGATATTTTATTTAAAAAAAAAAAAAAAAAAAAGTAATTATTTTAGTTCTTAAAAAACATGTTAAACTATTAAAACATTACTAGTGGCTTGTAAATAATGAGTAATCTATAAAATTAAATGTTGCAAAGAAAGAAAAAGCCACCCAAGTTCAATCAGCTAATAAATCATTTCAAAATTATGTATATAATAAAGGCTCAGTGTATTATATACCTATTATATTTAAATTATTATTTCTTCTTTCTTTTCAGCTATTGTTTTATGTTGTCTGTTTAAATCACTGGCAAAATGTCGAAAATAATACCGAAGTAAGCTAGATTTTTAATTAAATATGATTTTAAATGATTATATGTTTTTATGTTTTTAAATAATTTTAGAAACTTAATCAGAAGTAAAAATCAAGTGCAGATTTATCACCCTTACTTAGAAACAAAGTGAGATTTCTGAAAAGAAAGCAAAAACCAAAAAAAAAAAAAAAAAAATACTCTGGGAAAAATAATTTTCTGAATTATTATAAATTGCTAAAATAATAACACCTATTTTCAAGCTCATTGGTATAATTTAAGTTTTATCAAATGTAATTGCTTAAATATGTAACTTTTATTCACTGCCCAATATTGAAATAAACAATTATTGCACTGCCAATTGACAGTATTTAGTTTTTTTTTTTTTTTTTTTTGTATGTGTGTGTGTTTCAAAGCTGAATCCTGAATTACCGATTATTTGCCCAAAAAATGACAAATATTTCACTCTCTTTTATTTATTTATTTTATTTTGTTTTGTTTTTGTTTCATTGTTGAAATGTACTGTATTTTTGGGGCTAATTAAAGAAATAAATGTGTAATTTTCTCATGCAAATTGAACAGTTTTAAAATTTATTTGATTTTTTTTTTTTTTTTTTTTTTTTTTTTTTTTTTGTAACTTGCTGTTTCTTATGAGGGTCTGATTTAAATTTGTTGTTTTGTAAAAAGCGTTCAGATTAAATAATTTCCTAAATTGACTCCTGAAAAATGCACAGGTTTCTCTTAATATTAAAATTTTTATGTTAGAAAAAGAAAAAAAAAACAGATTCTTTTATCTGAAACTTTTTTAAAACAGTTCATTTTTACCTTGAGCTTTTTATGTTTCTTTTATTCATAATATTACAGGTAGCCACTGGTCAGGGAAATTCAGGGAATTTTTATCAATTTAGTGAAAATAAGCCATATTTGAAAGCTTGTTAAATTAAAATTATTCACTAATATTGTGAAATTTTTGTGGGAAATAAATGCGTAAGTTAGGAAAATGGTGAAAAATAGTCATGGAAAAGTTCTGATGTTAGCCATCCTGTATAATGTTTTTTCTTGAATCATCTTAAATGAATCGTAATCATTGAACTTAAAATGAACATTGTTGACTAGAAGGGATTTATTTGATCGATCTGGGAAACATGCTTATTTAAAGATCTTTGGCAGCCGTATGAAAAATTTTATAAGAATATTGTTATAAAATTAGAAGGTACTTTATAATCAGTGATAGAAATTGGGAAGGAAAGGGAAGGCGTCATATGATGCCTGCTGTAAATATTTTAGGCTTCAAATTGAAATTTCTAGTTGCAATTTCCAAAATTCACTTTTAACATGACTAATCGAGTGATTCTGAGTAAAACAATAATTTCTGAAATAGAAATATGTATATATGTGTGTGTGTTTTCCTTACACATCATATCAGTATGTGCACATAGATGTAATGTGTTTGTTACATAGGTTATTTGTATGTATGTGCAACGAGAGGGTTTCAAATTGCAGTTTTAAGAAAAGATAAGATTAAAAGGGATTAAAGGAAATTTTTTATTTTTTATCTCTGTAAAGGGAGGGGGGATGAAATATGCCCCAAATACCCAGATGTTCGAACAACATAGTCCCTGCACAGCAGGGGGAAAAAATACAATACAAACTTTGAGCTTTCAAAGTTAAACAAAAATAAGTCTTGAAAGAAAAAGCTAGGTGTCAAATTTGACGACTGGAAAGAATTTTATAGTCGTCAAATGCAATAATTTAGTCGCATTTGGCGACTAATGACTGCTAATTTCGAACGCTGTTTATAATCTATGCATAGCACTAGGTTTTGCTATTTGTTTTACTTGGAAGTGTTTTTTTATGGATAATTTTTCAGTTACAAAATGAAATGTATTTGCTTTCTGTTGCTCTTTAAAAGATTTATTTAACTTTTTTATTTATTATTATTATTTTTTTTTTTTAAGAATATTAAAATTCTGTTATTCTTCTTTGATGCCACTCCAGATATTTACTCAGGTTGCAATTAAATATCTAATTTAATAATAAAATTTATTTCTTCACTTATACACATAAATACATATGTATATCATATGTTTATATAATAGCTCAGAAAACCTTGAAGAAAGATCTGTCCCCAATGAAGAAAATGGAAAAATACTCATAAGTGATATTGAAAGGCTACAACTAGAAGAGCAAGTTAGAAAGGTTAGTGCTCAGATTTTTGCTAAACATAAAATTTACCTAACATTATTAATTTTCAAAAAACAATTTTATAAAATATGTAGTTTTTTTTTTTTTTTTTTTTTTTTTTTTAACTGATGTTTTAATCTACAATACGTATTGCACCCTGGCAAGAAAAGTAACACAAATAAAAAAAATGGCACTTTTAAAGATAACATTAAAATGTGTATGAAGTATCTCAACCTGCACAGAAATCATCACATCTCCAGGGGTGTCACTGATTGCTCAAAAAAGTGGGTCCCAGAGACTCGCTATGTTTTAAAAATCAAGTCCTTTTTTACTTTCTTCTATATGTAATATAGAGAAAGTATTGGATTCGCGAAAATTTTCGACCTCCGTTTTTTGACGGATCTACACGTTTTGGGATGTCCTGAACACGAATTGATAGTTTTTAAAAAATGTCTGTCTGTCTGTCTGTATCATTTTTTTGTGGACACTGTATCTCACGAACCAATGAATGAAATTTAACCAAACTTGGTATTTAGTTGCACCCTGACATGAACTGGTGCCCATTAGATTTGGGGATCAATAGCTCAACAGGTGGCGCTGTGATCGCATTTTATGCAAATTTTTAACATGGCAGCATAGGACAAAATTCCGTATAAATGGGCATAATGAGAGTTATTTTAAACTTGTGATTGTAAAATTAATGTGAATTATTGATAATAGTAGTAGTTAACTAAAAAAAAAAAAAAAAAAATTGTGCATGGGGGGCATCGGTTCCTCCCCTGGGGGGGAAGTACCCCCCCGGGGGGGTTAAATTTTGAAGATGGGTATCATTCGAAAGATCTCGTCAATACCTTTAAAACGAATGGTTGAACCATAAATCTGTGATAATTTAAAACAAAGTTAAATTTTTTTTTTTACTTTTAACCAAAAAAAAAAAAAAACGCTTTTTTTTTTTTTTTTTTTTTTTTTTTAATATTGTTACTGATTGAATATGTATAGGAAAATATAGAAGAAAGTCTTGTGGTGGCCACAACATACTAGTTTTAATTATGGGTCCCCTAAAAATATCCTTTTTAGCAGCCGTAATAATTTTCAGTATAGGTATCCATAATAAAGATGCAACAGAGGACCCAATGTTTAAAAGTAATACCGTATTTTAGTGAAGATAAGCCGCGGGCTATCTTTAAAAAACCATCTATTTTTGGGAACTGTGGCTTATCTACCAGTGCGGGCTATCTAATGATAATGCCAAATTCAGTCGGCCATATTTCTTGAAACAGCCGATCTCCCCAGAAAACAGAAGTTTAGTATTCGTAGTTTCTTGAGCACTGATTTGCATTTACATACTGATATATTCTTTATTTCTTTGTACAGAATTATTTTTTTAAGTACTTTATTATTTTTATTTATAAGTAATAATCACTTATTTTGATTAATTTGCATATACGTCTGTAGTTCGCCGTCTTGTTCCCTTGTTTTTGATCCTTTGCATCATATTTGCATACTGGCTTGGCTTTGTTTTAATTTTTTCTTTATACAGTACATTTTAAAATAATTCTACTTTTATTTATAATTAATTAGTTTTATGACATTGCATATATGTCTGTATTCCCTTGTTTCTCATATTTGTTACATTATATCTGCATAATGGTATAGCTTGATTTTTTTCCTTTTACAGAATTATTTTTTTAAATAATTTATTATTTTCATTTATAGTTAATAATTTATCATTTTTGTTAACTTAACTTATGTAAATGCCAGAAGACAGCTGTCTTGTTTCCTTATTTATCTGTCACATCATCGTAACAATGCTTGCATAAGCTGCGGCTTACCTTCCGGTGCGGTTTATCTAAGAGCATTGTTTTTGTTTGTTTTTCCGCAACATTTTAATAAGCTGCGGCTTATATACACTAAATTACGGTAGGTAAAAATCTTTCAATAAATACCATAAAATGATGTTTATGGTGTTTATTTAAATCCATAAGCATCAAACCTCTAAATACAGATTACAGGTACAAATAGCAACATTAAATATATGATTTGAATAACATAATGTAGCTGTTCAATAATAATAACAATTTAAAAGGTAATAAAATCTAATGTAGTTGCATATTCAAACAATGTTGAGGCTGTTCTGTTTTACACAGTTTTTAGGCTGCTTTACTACATTGAATATCGGAAACGAAACTGGTCGACTTAAAACAGATGGGATTGACAGTCACTGGTGAGTAATTTTTGCAGATGGGGTGATTGACAGTCACCGCATCTGCAAAAATTACTCACTAGTAGCAAGTAAATGAAGCATTTTCCCATATGTGCCCTGAAATGATGTCCTATGTGGCTTGTTTCAAAATTTGAATTTTTTTTTTAGATATGATACTTCATGAGATGGCCAATTATACTCACAATCCAATCCAATTCAGACCTGAAAACTTATATTCCATTCTTAGACAATGGCTAGTTAACCCATTTAACTTAGTTGCTTGAATTTTTCTTGTCCTAAATTATAATACATCGATATAAGAAGTGATTGGGAAATACCATTTTGAGATTAATTTTCCATTCTGGATATCATAATCTCGGTCCTAGGATTTTAATTTTTAATTAATAATTAATGTATAAAAAGCATTTAGAAAACTTTTTAAAATAAATTTCATAAAATATATTTTTCTATTTTAAAGTAAACTGAAAGTTTTCTCAAAAATTAAAAAAAAAAAAAAAAAAAAAAAAAAATCAAAAGTTTGTACGAAACATATATGTTTAAGATAATTTAACATTGTTTTCCTTAGACTTATGATATGGAATAAAAATATATCAATAAATTATTATATGGTTTTGTGTTTTGTTTATAATTTTGATGTTTATTTTCAGTTTGTGCAACTTCTTACTCAGTTTTACTTGCTTTCATTTGGAGACTCTAAATTAGATTTTTTAAATGTGTCCAGCAAGCAAATTCTGGTAATATTATTCTTTAAATCTTAGTATTTTTTATCTTCTAAATATTAACTTTTTGAATTTTTAAATCATTTTGTGAATTTTCAAGTTACATTTACAAAAGAATTAAGGCTGAAATATTTATGTATAAATAATTGAACTATGCATATGTTACATATCTGTATACATGAATTAAAAAGTAAATATATTGTTAATTATATTTAAGATTTTTTACATAGTTGAATATTCTTATGCAGTAGAAGATCCATATAATGCAATTCTCTATACAAGGCACTACTTCTCAGACATAAACAATGATTTTTGCAGTTAACAAACACTTTGTAAAAAACTATTATTCTGTAGAGAATTAAGTGTGATACATTTTATTTTCTTTATCTCCTCAATTCAGAACTTTTTAATTAAAAAATTACTATTATTAATCAATTTTTTTTTTTTTTTTTTTTTTTTTTTAAATAAGTAATACAATAAAGGATTTGGTACAAGCGTATTTGAACTATGTTTATAAAGTAAATTTAATAATGAATGTTATGATTCACCCAACTTCTGTTCCAAGGAATGCAATTTAAAATATCTACTCTGCTGTAATTTGATATATTTCAGATATATTTGGCTATGTCTACATTTAAGTTTAATGTTTATGAAACATAATCTATATAATGCACAACCTTGTGTTTTTAGGTTTGTGTTATAAAGATCTTCTAGTGTAATAATATACTATAAGAAATATAATAAAAACTATTATCTTATATATTATTATAATAAAAACTATTATAATAATATATAAGAAATATAGATAAAAACAATGTCCAACATGATAGAAATTTTGATATATAGTTTGAGTTGGCAAATCGACATTTTATGAAATCTATCAGTTGTATTTCTTATTTTTAGCCTCAGGGTTGGTATTTTTGCCAGGACAGTGACAAAAACTGGTAAAAACCGGCAAAAATCAAAATTTGTAACTAAATGCAGTGATGCAGTTTATATGAAAAGGAATCGTAACAACAAATGAAATTAATTACTTTCTTGGTAAAAATAAATAAACAAAAGTACAATATATATATATATATATATATATATATATATATATATTCTTTTTTTTTTTTCCATCTTCTCTTCTTTCTCTTCCCCAAAAGATTTTCATACACCTGCCCTTATTCATCACCCACAAACCAGATTCCACATAGACCTTATATATATAGACTATGCCACCAATAGGACTTCCCATTATAGTGAATGTCTTCAACATGAGGGTGTAATCTGGTCAGCACCGTATGTCACGTGATAGAGAGTTGCGGGAGATTCTCCTATAAGAAAGCACTTATTTTTGTAAGAATTCAAACAAAAAATTCTCCCCTTCAGAATGGTTTCTCACAAAAGAAATTTTTTTTTAATTAGTCTATGACATTTTAGCTTTCCAACAATGTGTAAATCTAAAAGCTTAAATAAAAAGTGTGTGTACAATACAGAAATTTAAAAAACTCAAAACTACTTTCTTTCCTACGGAAAAATCACATAATATTCATTCTCATCTCTCTCTCCTGGTCTGCGTCACGTGATAATTTCGCTGGGGAAGCTACTTCATGTCGCAGTCAGATAATGAGGGGGGATATGTGGTCTATCTATATAAGGTCTATGAGTTTCCACCTGTTCTCGGTGTGCTGGGCCAAGCAAGTTTTGATCCTCCTTGGCTAAACAGGTATTGATTAAGTTTTGATCCTCCCTCCCTGCACAGCAGGCCAATTAGGTATTGGTTCAACAGCAGATGCACAAAATTCCTGTTTTGAATTCTCATTCTCACCTTGTAGAGTTAATATGAGAAGCAATGTTAGCCATTTTGTTTTTAACAATAGATTCTAAACAGCAGCAAATAAAGAAATTGCATGAAATAATGAATAAAAGAGAAAGACAAGATTCAATTTGGGAGTCTTTTTATAAGTTATCTCTCTATCTGTGGATGGAAAAACTGTTGCTAAGTGTAAAAAATGTGGTAACATTCAGAGCAATAAAGCAGCCAGAATGAGGGCATATGTTTCAAGATGTATAAAAAATGTTACAAATGAATCTGAAATGTGGAAGCATCCTCTTTATCTGAAAGACTAGCAGAAGTAGATTTAAATCAGAATAAAAGCTGTGTGGATACAGTTATGGATGAAGAAGTAGAGAAAATGCAGCCTCCTTTTTAAGTCTTGCCTTTTATTAAAAAAGGCAAGATATTTTGAAAAAGGTAATATAAGCAAATTTGTTTCAAAAACTTCAGATGCAGATAAAAGGAAAATAGATTTGATTGTTACAATTTTTTTTTACATTTGTAACAGACCATTTGCCCTGGCATCTTCTAACTTATTTGTTACACTCAAAATATAAGCGTGAGCACCTTAGTTATGAACAGAAAGAAAAGGCCAAAGAATTGTTACAAAAAATAAATCCGTCTTTCCTGTTATACACTGTGAACTTTGAACTGAAAGAGAAACCTCTCCAAAGTACATTGTTTTCAGAACAAGTAATAAGTAATTAATACACCATTGATGCCAATAAATGGTGGAGAAGAGTCTCAAAGTCATATGAAATTTCCAAAGAATTTTGTGAGTTAATAAGCACACCTGCAAGGATGAACATTCATTAGTGCTTCAATCAAGAGAATATTTTCCAGCTTCTCTTTTGTCCACTCAAAAATTCAAAATAGGTTGAATATAAGTACTAGTTCCAAACTTGCTTTTTGTTATGGAATGCTTAAACAAAAATTATTTTGTAATGCTCATGAAAGTACAACTAAATGTTGAATGTGTAATTTTTTGTATTATAAAAAAATTAAAATTTAAATAAAAATGTTACTTAGATTATTTTATTTTAAGATTCCACTTTTTTGAATAAAATATATTAATATATTTACTTATTACTATTGCTTATTGAATTATTGCATTATGTTGATTGATAGGTTGATATATCTTATTTTAAAACTAGAAGTGTTTATGATTTCTATAGATTTTGCAATATTGTTAATTGCAACATAAAAAATATATAAATCAGACTAAAAATATGACATTTTTTTTTCTATTAGATATATATATATATTTTTAATAGAATTTAGGATTTTGTAGCAATTAAGATGAGAATATTATGCAGTCATCCTAATGAATTGTTGTGCAATGTTATCATTATTAATTTAAGATAAGTAACAGAAGTGAAACGTGCATTTATATGTAAAAAAAATCTGTTTTTGCCATTTTTGCCAGGACAGTTTTTACTTTGTTTTTTTTCCCACCTGTAGCAAAAACTTGCCAACCCTGTTTAGCCTTTATTCTATCCATAGGCATCGACATTTCAAAATTTCAAGAGGGGGCACAATTGATATTTTCTTGCTTCGAAGCAGCAATCCCTCCCTTCCCCCCCCCCCCTTCTGTTCCTTTACATTCAAGTTTTTCCATACCTTAATTTAAAGGTTTTTTTAAAATAAAATTTTATATCAGAGGTAAAAAACCACTTTTTCTACTCTGGCTTTTCTTTTTGTGTGTGTGTGTGTGGGGGGGGGGGGTGTTAGTGTCACATGAAAGATAGTTATCAAACTTTAAAAAGTTGCACAAATGGTGAAATTTCACAATAATATTCACATTTTGTGTTCCAAATGTAAGATTTGATCAGGGCTCCAGGAATTTGAAAAAAAGTTGTCTACACCAAAAATGTCTAGTAGCCATTAAAAAAGACCCCACCACCACCACGCTCTTTCTTCCTTTCTTTTTAGTTGATTTGAAATATACAAAATAAAATTCTATGCATAAAAACCAAACATTTAGTAGAACAGAATGGTACATCAGGAAATACCTGTTTAAATTTAACATCATGTAACCGGTTATACAGTTGAAGATCTTTAATCCGCACACCTTGGTTCTAGAACTTGTGCGGATTATAGATTTTTGCAAATTATAGATCAATGATGGCATTTCCTCGCTATATGAATTAGTATAAGGTACATAAAACAATAAACTTTATTTAATGAAGCTAGAATTAGAATTGTTTGTTTTTATATAATGTAATGAAGGTAATACTAATAAATGTATAAAACAATAAAATTTATTTAATGAAGTAGAAGTAATGTATAATTTAAACCCTTAAATGAGTAATTCATTAAAAAAAAAAAAACTGTACTCCTACTTCTGGACTGTGATTAACAGTATGCAGCCAGATACTTGCAATGTGATTAGTTTGATGCAGTTTTTAATGACTGCATTGTAGATCTTATCTTCAAAAAAATGCTGGTATAAATTTTCCCTTACATAGTTTTGTGTATTTTTGAAATACCACCCTAAAAAGAACATTTACACTAATGGTCCTCAAATATCTGTGAAAATACACAATCCCCCCCAATGCATATGATGTCATTTTTTTCAACCAATGAGCAATGCTGTTACTGGCAGGAGTTAGAAAACTTTACTTGCATGTGTTTTATTTGATCACTAATTGAATATTATTCAGACGATGCTCAGATTTGGTAAAAAAGTATAAGGCAATAAAAGTATAATTTTTTTTTTCCTTTTAAAATTAATTATGTATATCTAAATTAAATTTTATGCTCTTTTTTTTTTTTTTTTTTTTTTTTCTTTTCATTTTAGTATGTGAATTAACATTACATTTTCTTATATACATCCAAAATATCAGATTTTCGTTACTGCAAAATCTTTTGTTTACATTTGCAAAGTGAGTGTGGATTATAGACAATTGCGAATTATGGGTATGCGGATTATAGATCCTCAACTGTATTATTTTCACTAAACTGATACAACATCAGTATCAATACATCATTACATCAGCGCAACATTTAAGTCGCAAAGCATACGCAAACATGAGCAGTGTAAACCAATTATTTCCTCAAACAGTATACTAATTAAACACTGAGTTGTCAAACATACGCAGAAAAAAGTGATGTAAATTGTGATGTAAATAATTCATTTACCTTTTATGTTTCCATATTTTAAATTAATTTTATTAATATTTTTAATTTTCATAGCAACAGAAGTTACTTAGTGAGGATCAAAGAACATCATGGCGTACATTGCGTTCTGGCCACTAACCCTTTTTATTCTTTGGGTCAATAGGTCAAATATATATATCCAAATAATTTTATTTACATAAGAGAAAAGAGGAATCAATTTACTTATTGGCTAGAATGCTGTAAAAAGAAAAATGCATACAAAAATAATGTTTGTAAGAAAACTAATCTGCTGCATCAAAATTAATCAATTTTATTTTCCAAACCACACTAGTAATTCCAAATTAAGTAGGATATAAAAATTAATGATTTTTAAAATTTGAATAAGTATTCATACAAACTAATATATATATATTTATTATTAATAAGTAGGCACTCTCTCTCCAAATGATAAAATGGTCATTATTTTAAAACAGAAGCAAAACAAATCTTTCTCACCTCTTGAGAGCTGCTGAAACCCAACTGAATTTAAAACTGCCGGAATAACAGAAGGTGGAGTCAGAACCATCACCCTATTGGTTCTCAGCATGGTGTGATATGACATCACCACTAGGAAAGAAGAACCAATTTTTCTCCTGTGTGTGTGTTGCAGTAAAGCAAACACGCAGTAAAGCAAACACAACAGGGTGAGTTGAGCCAGCTGAGAGAAACAATGCATTTAAGTGCAGAAAACGATCTTATTTAACATTTAAAAAGAAGTGATGTTTTTAACATCACATAAATCACCTAATGGTGTATTGATTCGACACATTGTCTCAAAACAGGGTGAGAGAAGCAGTAATCAAAACAGTGAGAATTAACCTACATCGGGAGTTGGAATAAGTGCTCGATTCTGGACCAATTTTTCACCAAATTAAAAAAATGTTGAGTTTCCTTAAAGTTTAATCTTAATCACGAGTTAAAATATACAGATCGCCAGTGGCGACCAGACGACTGTATTTCATGAGCCCTGTATGTGATAGTAGTAATTAGTAATATAAGTCATCAGGCAAAAATGCGTAATTTTTTTAGTCAAAATAATTAAACACAGCCCTTCATGGATGATAAAAAAGTAAACATAGGTGCAGCATGAAAGTTGAAATGCACTTGTCCATACTTTAATATTTTGAAAATTCTTATTTCAGTTTTTAGCAAGGGTATGATAATTTTTCAAATTACAACTACTCAAGCATTTGTTATGTTTTTTGAATATGAATATATGTATATATATATAATAAAGATGATCTATTAAGCACAGTAGAAGCCAAGCAACAGATACAAGATCACTGAAACACCAATGACCAACAAGACAAAAAAAAAAAAAAAAAAAATCACCAGTGGACGAAATACACCAATGCAAAGAAACCAGATTCACCAATTAACAGCCTGCAAAACAAACGAATCAATAAAGCAAAACAACAAATCTTAACTTAAAACCATAAACTTATCAAAACCAATGAAAAAACAACCCAAGAAACACAAGATAGGAAGAAGGAGGCAGGCGGCAAGACTTGTGACTTGCCTGTGGGGTTACACTAGTTTTATGCCGGCAACACTCCCCCAGCCTGCCACATCCAGAAACAGGAACCATATGGATTTAAAAATGCAAATTTCAAAGCAGATGAACAACAATGAAACCACGAAGCCACAATGAAATTAACTGTTTAATCACATTGTGTTTAACAGTATAATTAGAACATTAAATATAGTTGACAACTCAATAAGGAAAAAACTGAAATTTTAATGGAAAATGAAAGCATGCATAGTAATACAAAGCAAATGCAACAAGCCTTCTACTTTTTTTTTTTTTTTTTTTTTTTTTTTAATTTAATTTCACAAACCCACCCAACCATCCAGCCTTACAACACCACCCCACCTCCGTAATCAAACATCTGCCCACCCAACCGCCACCTTTTTTATTGTCTTTTATTATTTTATAATTTTTTGTTGATATACACAAGAGTGTACACAGCTTTTTTTTTTTTTTTTTTTTTTTTTTTGTACTGACAGAGACATGGTTAAGGATATAAAATAGAAAATACAAAGTTTTTAGGAAAACCCATTTTAGCAGTGGCTGTGATCAGTTTATTAATATTCTTGTTTTTAAACTTTGCAGAGCATAAATTATTAATTCGAAATAAATGGTTAATGATGATGTTTCTAAATACCGAAAGATGCAGACATGAATTAAAATGTGTAAATAAGTTTACATTAAAACAAAAATCTTGCCGTTTGTCATAGATATCTGTGTAAAGTTTATTACCATCGATGATTATTTTGAGATCTAAAAAGTTAATAGATTGATTAGTCAGAGTATTTTGAGTTAGCTTTAAATTAGGTGGATAATTGAAGGAAAAACCATTTTGTGAGTTCTTGTTGAGATAAAATACAATAATATCATCGATGTAACGATAAAATCGAACATCATCATTGCAAATTTGCTTTTCATAATAATAAAGATAGAGATCTGCCAAAATACTGGAGCTACAACCTCCTTGTGGAATGCCTAATTGTTGCAAATAGATATCGTTGTTGTGGAAGATATAATTATTATGGATAACAAAGTTAAGAAGTGTTTTAAATTTTTCTTCTTTAAAATTGTAAGGAAGATTAATTTGAGCTTTATATTCTTGAAAAAGACTGTAAATGATATTACTAAGATCTGATAACTCAATATTATTGAAAAGATCTTGAAAGTCAAAAGTCATAATATTGTCTATTGAATCGAGCGATTTGATGTATTGAATTAATTGAAAGCTATTTTTAAGACAGTGTAAATTATCAACTTTGCAAGTACATTTGTAAATTTGCTTTAGAATATCCAGTAGAGCTTTATTAGCATTGTTGTTATAAGTGTTACACCCAACAGTGACAGTGCGAAATTTAATTGGAGATTTGTGAAACTTAGGGATGAGAACTATATAAGGATAATTAAAGTTATTGAAGGGAAGTTGAAGTAGTTTATAGTAATTATGTATTTTTCGGTTATTAATAATAAGGTTATTATTAGTTAAACTGAAGATGTTACTATTATTTATTGAAGAGTTTAAAATAGAGAGATAGTAGGATTTACAAATAATGGCATAATTATTAGGTGATTTGTCAACATAAGTGATCACATAGTCATCCTGTAGTGATTTGATTGAGTTAAGAAGTACAGATTTTTTAAATAACACCAGATTTGAAGAATTGATAAATAATGCATTTTTGATTTTTTGTAACACTAAAACTTTCCATTGAGTGAAGTAGGCAATAGGTTTATTATGAGTAATAGATATTTTATAAATAAATAAATCTAGGTCATAAGAAAACTGTTGTAAGATTTGTGGAATGCTAGTTTTAACTGGAAGTCTAAATTTGGTGCCAAATTTCATGAATTTTTTTAATTGATAATTGTCAATAATATTGAGATTACCTGTGATAATATGTCCATGGTCTCTGTCAATAAATTTTGAGAAAGAAGGATCATTGCATATAAAAGTTATTTATAAGCTTTTCTAGGAATTTTCTGAAATTAACTAAGGTAAAAGTCTCTACTTAAAAAAAAAAAAAAAAAAAAAGGAGAGATATTCAAAGATTATGATACTTGGCAGCTACATTCAAGCCATATCTAATAGGAAAAAAAAAAAAAAAAAATTCAAAAGTTTCAATCCATTTAAATTTTTCCTGGAATTACATTATGCCTCCTGTTAATTTAGATTTAAAGGCAAACTACTTAACCATTTGAGGCATTAGTGCATAAATTCTAACAATTTGTGAAAAAACCCTTATCATCTCACAAATCTTAGTAAATAAACAAAAATATGTTAGAGTTACAAGCTTATAAGTGGTTTTTCACAAAAAGTACATTTGGAGCATGGTTGAAATAATTGGATCTTCAAATTAATTATGTGGCATGTGGATAACCCCTTAAAAAAATTCAACTCTTGGAAAATATAAAAAATTTAGCTCGTTCTTTTTCATATAATTTGCTTAATTTTTACTCTATTCAAATGCACTTTTGATGAAGGTTGCACAGCTTTCAACCTATGTAATAAAATTCTTTTTATCTTTCGCACACGCGCAGTGAAAGCGTTTTTCATAAAAATGCTCATATTTTATGAGATATTTGTATTCCAATTGCAGTATATTGTTTTAAAAGTGTTTTTCCAATTTATCTGAAAGTGGAAATAATTTTCGTTAAAAACTCTGTATATTATAAATAAAAAACATTGACTTTTTTTAGAGTTTTAAAATAAATGCTTATATCTCCGTTACTTAATATGCAATCATCACACAAATTTATCCACAAATTGAATAAGGTCTATATTAACGTATCCTAAAGTTTCAGTTCATTTCGTTCACTTAACGATACAGGGTAATCACAAACATTATTGATTTTGCTGAATTTGTTACTGGCCCCCTAAATGTTCTCTTAAACCAATCTTCACTGAAAAACATGAGGAACACCCAGTTCTTTAAATACCCAATGTTTGAAAACATCATTATCGAGAGATAAGTTTTTAAATTGAAAAAAAACTGATCGTTTGGAAATCTTGCTAAATTTTTGAGCAGGTGTGTATAACCTCTGACAGTTTAGCCATCATTTATTCTGAGTACAGAAAAAATGTAACAAACGATTTAAAAAAAAAAATACTTTCCAGACATAATTGTAAAACTATAAGTGTACAACAATAGGTTAAAATATATTATTATAGTTGTAGTATATTATATGACAGTTTTTTTTTTTTTTCTTTTTTTTTTTTATTATTATTATTAATAAAACTAATTTTGCAGCACTTGTGTATTTTTATTTGATATCAATAAATAATTGAAAAACTCTCATAAAATTTAAATATCTGTTAGAGCTTTATGCATAGCATGTATTTGTTGAATTTATATTGCAGATGGAGCTTAAGGGAATTGCATTAGAGAACAGTATGTTTTCTGCTCATAACTTAAAAGGTGCTATAGATATAGTTGAAGAATATGAAGCAAACAGAAAAACTTATCAACTTAAGACAAACCCAAGAGGTATTTAATTTTCTTTAAATATTTATTCCAGTTATTATTATTATTATTTATTTATTTATTTTATTTTATTACATGTAATTTGTGGCTTATGCCCTGGACATGAAATAATTAAGGGGTACAATTCTTTACTAATAATTAAAAATCTGTTTAAATCTCACAGTTTTTTCCTGTAACCAGAGTTGTTTTTTTACATTAAAAAAACTGTTTTAAACTGCCAAAAGCTATATCTAAATAAAAGGAATAATTTTCTTGCTTTTAAGTTTTACTGAACTAAATATATGCTAATATTAATTATAATAAGGGGGGGGGGGAATATAAAATTTGTTAGCAAATATATCAGGTTATCAATATTTTTCTTTATAAATAAACGTTATCAATTTTAAAACACTTAACAATATGTAGTTTTGAAAATTGTATTAAATAATTCTCTCTATTTCTCACAAATTTGAAATTTAAATGTGTTTAAAATTTTCCTATAAATTTCATACCTAAATTTTAACAAAAAAGCATGAAGCAATGTTAAAAACATGATAATTTCATTCACTGAGGTAAATTACATATTGGCAGCTTTAATTATCCATTAATATATATTAGAGATTCTCTTTTGAAAATAAGATTTTGTAAAAAAAAAATTAATAACTGAAAATGAAGGCATGAGAGAAAAAAAAAAAAAAAAAAAGATGAAAATAGATAAGATAATCCATTGAAATGCTTATAGCTATTTCTATAAATCATATTTTTCTAAGAGCAAATTTATATAAGGTTCCTACACTAATGGTAGAAAAAAAAACAATAATCCCTGACCTTACATTTTTATAATCATCACTAAATTTCTGTATTTTCATTAAACGTTTAAACTTTACTAAAAAATAATTTTGCTTTACAAAAAATAATCCCATTTCAGCAAACTTAAAGGCAAAGTTAGATTCCTTTACGTCAGTGTTACAAAAGTATATTACATATGCATACTTAGCCAATGCATACTATGCCAACACATACTTAGCCAATGGCTTTGTTCCCATGCATTGCGTTATATACGTCGCTATTCTGTTTTCAAGAAATTTAATTTTCAACTACAAAAGGGTTTTTATTCATTCTACTTAAAATTTTAGGCTAGATTTATTGGTCAGTAAATGTTTCAATTTTTTAAAATCCAAGCTCATAATCATTCAACAAATAGAAGCCATAAAAATATACAATTTGGTGACGAAACTTGCAACTTATACTTAGCAATGAAATTTGTGTTTTGGTGGCAAAATTTGATAGTTGATGATGAAATTTTTGACTTGGCGACGAAATTTGTTATATGATGACAAAATTTGTTTCCACAAGATAAAAAGTCAAAGGAAACTGTAATGTATTACTCTCAATTTCAATTGTAAATTTTAAGTTCTTGCCTAAACCGGCGTTCTAAACTAGTCATCACAAACGATATTTTTACCAAGACTAACGTATTATTTTAATTTTATATTTTTAAAGGATTAATCTGAAAATGAAACTACCAAATTCTACTGAAATATAAAAATAATACATTTTTCTAAATGTAAACGAATTACATTAATTAATGTTCAGTATTTCTAATAAGACAATAAATTGATTGAAAAAAAAAAAGTACGTCATCAAAATCAATGCAATTTATATTTTCATAGTTTTATTTTTATTTATTTATTTTTTTCTTTAATTTCCTATGAGATATAATTTGTCTCAAAATGTACAGTATATTTTACTTCATTGAAATTCGATGAAATTAACAGGTCAGTCAGAGTCTTGTGGTAGATTGAGTTATAGTAAACCATCTGCTTATAATCAAAACATACAATTTCCTGGTATTTCCTCATGATCTACTACATATAATTTTTTTTTAGTTCAGAATACAGTTGTAAATAGGGTATTTTAAAGTGAAACTAGTATGATATTGTTATCACAATAATTTTCTTCTTTATCATTCTATATAACAGTGTGACCTACTGATAAACACACACAAAAGCTTAATCAGCATAGTTTCTCACAATTGAGATTTTGCTTTATGCAGTTTGGTACAAATTTCATCAATATCACCTGAGATATAGCCATCTGGAAAATGGCAAAATGTAATAACAGCGCCATTTATCAGCCAATATACCCAAATTCAATTGGTGTTTTTCTTTATATATATTACATACCACGTTCTATGCATTTATATGTAACGGCATTATCTTTCATTCCATATGCACCCCAATTAAATCAACAGTTTTTTATCCCGGTTCTCATATATATCATGTTTTTGCTCTTATGCGCTATAAAAACAAACCTTCCTTTATATGGGAAGAAATTACGGTATAGCTACCTGTAGAACGATTAAAAATGTATTCCGTAGCAACAAATGTCCAATTAAATAAAAAGTTATGTTGAATTCTTTTCATTGGTTTCTGAGATTAGATAAAATTTCGGTAACACACACACATTTTCTAAAAATAGGCAAATCATTGTATTCAGAAAATCTCATCCCAAAACAATTAAATTAATCTAAAACCAGAGGATGAAAATTTTTACATATGCAATACTTTCAACTTATGTATATACAGAAGAAAGTAAAAATGAGTTCATGTAAATTTTAAAAATAAAATTTAAAATTTTTATATTATATGCATAGCAAAAATAGATAAAAATCTTTTAGTAGGCAGTATTAGAGAAAAAGAAATTCTAATATGAAATGCTGAGGCAAACAATTATGTCGTGGTCATCACAATACCGTCTCTGTATCATTCCATAAAACAATGCCATCCAGTGTTTCTGCTACGGTAGCATTTTTTGTGAAATGCTAAATGACTTATCCAAAATGCGAAAATGAAATAACATGTTTTCGCTTTTTTGCTAAAGCATCTTACTAAAGACAAATTGAAAAAAAAAAAATCTTCAAAAATATTATAACGAATCTTTCGTGTGAAAAAAAATTGCAAGATTGATCAAGAAAAATCCATCGTTTCAAGCATATAAGGAAAATCAAATGCTGAACTATGCATAAGAATCGCATACAGGAAATCAATTTGTAAATAAACATGAGGTATTTGTAAAGTGGTCTAATATGAAAGAAAGAAAAATTAATTGTAAACCAAAAAGCTTTCAATAGTAATAAACAAATTTCACTTATATTACTTTTTTTTTTTTTTGTAAGTTATGCTTTTATTTTCAGATACAGTATAAGCTTAATGTTGTTTTACTTGCCATAGTGATGCGTGCCATAGTTATATCTCCAGAAAAATAATATAATTCGTATATAAGATGTTCATATTCCTTTAAAAAAGTTTACAAAATAAAGTAATAATCTAAAAAGTTTAATAATTTTCATGTCTGCCAATAAATGTGTTAAAATATATGCTTGTACTATATTCGAATTGATCTGGTTACAATGATAAGTTTAATTATTAATTACTTTTTTGTTTTTTACTTCAAATTTAAAAAAAAAATTTATCTTCTGTGTATAACTCTTTAAAGACCTGATTAAAAACTTTTAAGTTCAATTTACAAATGAAAATCAAACATGTCGAGGCGTTTAGAATAATGTGTAAACTGATATTCATCTTTTTCTACTGCTTCTGGCATTTTCGCATTTTGCTAAAGCTTTTTTTCTGATTTTAGCTTTTTTGCTTAAGAAAATTTTTACTCAGCTTAAACCCTGATGCCATCTGTTAACATAAACGAAAATTTAATCTATATAGTTTCTCACACTCAAAATTTTGCACTAACTACCAATAAGAAGTTGGGCACTTTCGAATTTAGACATTTTGTCAAATATTTAGAAAAGTTCTGGAATCCTCTTGAAACTTTCGTAGCATAAAAAATGCATTATACCTCATATATTTCAGCAAAAGTTGTGCCCTGAAAAGGGAAAGGGAACATGTAAAAAAAATTAAGCAAAAATCAAAATGTTTTGAATCACCCTGTAAAAAGTAATTTTTAAATGCATTTTGGCTGTAGCATGTAATTAAGGACCCGCTTCACTCACCACCACCGGAAGCCGAAGCTAATGTTATTCTATGGGAAATTTTTCTTTACAAATAACTTATTAACCAATACATATTTTTAAATTCTGTTTTCACATTCTGAAAATTCTCAGTTGTGAAATTGGCAGACCTTTTTTTAAAAAATTATTTTTTAAATTTTTTATATTTTATTTTGAAGCAAAATAGGAATTTTCAATCTGTGAAACTTTTTCATTTAGAAATTTCAAAATAAAATATTAAAAATTAGGAAAATACATTTTTAAAAAATGTCTGTCAATTTAACAGTTGGGAATTTTCTGAATGTGAAAACAGAATTTAAAAATGTGTTAATAAGTTTAAGTTAGTTATGTGTTAATAAGTTTGTTAATAAGTTATTTGTAAAGAAAATTTCCCTTTAGAATAACATTGGCTCGGGCTTCCGGCGACGGTAAGTGAAGAGGGCCGTTAAGAGGAATTTTCTCATTATCTGTATAAAAATTTTTAAGAGGCTACCATTTATATTCATGGAGATATGTTTTTTTTTTTTACATTGCCAAAAAAAAAAAAAAAAAAAAAAAAACTCTTTTTTAATTATAACACATAGGGTATACTAGACCCAGAAAATTTGCATACTTCATTAGACAAAGCATACAGCAATCAGAATGTAAAAATGTTCAATATCTTACGAAATATGAGCATTTTTACTAAATAATTTTTTATCTAAGCATGCACTAACTTAAAAAAAAATTATTTGCATAATTTAATAGCCAAATGTATTGAGAAACTTATATGAAAACCCCAAACACCACTCTTTAAAAAAAATCTTGAATTTCCCCATTGTTTTATCTAAAAATGCATATTTTAATAAAATATTACCTTTGTAAAAATTTTCATTTCGCTTTCAGCTGTAAAATTTTCAGAAAGTATTGTTTACCAAAAAATGTTTACATTTTTAAAATTATATCTTTAAAAAACTGCAAACAAAATTTCGGGCCCCTGGGCTGAGGTCTGACGACCCTTAGGTTAATCAAGTAATCGGAACACTTTCTGTTTTTTTCACCATTGCATATATATTCTTCAAAAGTCTTCTAAAAAATTATTATACGATTAATGATTTTATTATAAATATGTGGTGGGTAATTAGATTCGGAAGAAAAACCTCGCAAAAGTTTTTGCACCAGGCCTCGTTTTTGCTAGGGACGGCTCTGGCGAGTTGGGTTGCACTATTAAACAGGGTAGCTACTAGTCAGGGAATTATGGAAAAGTCATGGAATAGTCAGAAAATTCTGCCAAATTTTGTAAAAATAGGCCTTATTTTAAAGCTCTTTATTGTAAATTTCTAAAATATGCGCTAATTTTGTGAATTTTTGCAGGAAATAAACACTGTAAGTCAGGGAATTTGGAAAAGTTCTAATGTTAGCCACCCTGTTAAAACAAAGATAAAAATTTCTAACATTCCCAATAAAGAATTACACTGGCATATTTGAGAAAAAATCTAAATGTGGCATTTCTAGTTTCATAAATCAAAAAACATAAATCTAACACATGAACAGCTGCTTCAAACTCTTTCTCCCTGTAATTTTTCATTGTTTTGATAGCTATAATGTTTTAGATAAACTTTGAATGTTTATGTTTAAATTGAATATAGCCTTAAATCTAATTTTGCATACCACTAATTTTATTTTATTTTATTATTATTATTATTATTATTATTATTTTTAATAAAATAACGCAGGGTTGGCACGGTTTAAACCAATTGGTTTAAACCATGATTTAAACCATGGTTTAAACTTTAAACCAACTGGTTTTTTTTCCATAAAAACCAATTGGTTTTTTTGTTTTTTTCCTTTTTCAAAAAATTCAAAATTTTTATTCTGTTGTCCCCCTTTTTAAATGAAATTTATAAATTATTTTTATGTAAATGATGTTCACTTTTAATTCAATTTATTTCACTTGTAATATTGCTTCAGAAAAGGTTTTAGTTACGTGTTTTAAGTGTGACTGGCTGACTGTATTAAAATTTATGTATGTAATGTACAACAATAACAACAAAAGATCTACAGACATGCCAAGTCTCCTGCTTTTGGCAGGAGTCTCCTGCTTTTTGCTTGTTTTTCTATGCTCCTGCTTTTCCACTCATTTCTCCTGCTTTTCTGGTGTAATTGTTATCTATCCCTCTTAGCATAATTTATGCTTAAAATTTGTGGGATTGGGTAAAAAAATTTGAAAGAAAATTGAAATTTATTTGCCCTGCAATTGATCAAGTTCAGTTTGAATGTGAATTAATATACAATGCTTTGAAACTAATTTTTGCTAAGAATAAATTTTTAATTTTCATTTTTGCATAATGAAAAATGTCTTATTATCAAAAGATTTTTTTTTTTTTTTTCGAAATGCCATAACTATTGAAAACTTAAAGAATTCAAATTTCATTAGAATAATAATATAGCTGATATTTTCATTTCTTTATCACCTTTTCTTTTACAAAGATAATTAAGATTCTTATTGTTTTATATTAGGAGCAGAATGATCAAATCTGTCTATTTTGACTTAAATTTTAAACAACTGTATGTCCGAGGGTTTGTTTGTTTTACTGCAAGAAACATATTATTCATATAATTTTAATACTGATGCTTTGTAAATGCCTCCTAAGCTTATAAAGTTTTACTTAAAATTAAATTTGCATTATTTTACTCATTTTTCTTATAAACTTTCTTCTTGGAAAAAGTCTCGTGATTTCTGTTAAAAAATCTCCTGCTTTTTTGTCATTAGAAGTTGGCATCTCTGGATCTAGAAATTGTAAAAGAAAAATGTCTATATTAATTATCTTATAAAAATATAAATGAAATTGTCTAAGGCTAAATGCAGTAAAGTAAAATAAAATAAATAACAGTGGAAAGCACACTTATTTTATACAAGACATAAGGTGAAAATTGTATAATTAAAAAAACTGCTCTATCTTTGTTTTATTCAAAACTGAACAAAGTTGTCTTTAACTGGGTATTTGTTATAATACAAATACGGTAATCAATAGCAGCCCATTTTCTTATCTATATAATAAATCTAAAAGCAACAATATGCTGATTTTGAACTATCAAATAAAAAAAAAAGTTGCATTAGATTGTAAAAATTTTAATATCTAAGTATAGGAAAATGTTGAAATAATTCTAATCGCAAAAGGTTCTACAACCGGTGTAGTGTGTTTTCTTAAAATAAAAAATTTAATTTGAAAAAAGCTATAAAACTTGTAATTTTATTTGAAATATTAAATGTAAATTCTATTCAATAATTAACTTTCAAATGGATCGTAATTTCCATTACATAATCCAAAATTATAATTTTTTTCTTAAGTCTCTTCCTATAACTCTTTTTAAATGTATTGGAGTTTTTTTTTTCCCTAGTTCATTAAATTAAGAATTTTAGTGTTATTAAGTTAATTTGTTATTATTAAATTGTTGGAAAAGGTATGTTAGATTTAACATTCATTCTGAAAAAACTAATCTTTGTCAATTCACAGTAATTCTGTTATTTCCATTTACATCATTCTAATGAAAACTCAATACTGTAATTATGTAATATTTATAGAAATTTTGAATATAAAAGATTTTAGCTATAATAAAATTTAATGCACTTTGATAAAACGGCAGTTCTTATTCAAGAATGAGATTGTCAAAAGTGTAAAAATAAATAACTTTATGAAAAAGCAAAAAAAAAAAAAAAGAATTCAGGTGGCAAAAGCCTGAATTACAGAAATAAATTATTTTATTATTTTATTTTTAAACATAAAAATAAATAAATGTTTTATTAATATGGCTATGTGAAAACTTATTTAATTAGATAAGATATAACAGAATTTCATGTCTGAAAGTACAAGCTTTGATTTACAAAGTACAAGGTTTGTTTCTTGTACATTGTTACAGAAAGAAAATCACAACCTACAAAATAAAGCTTAAAAAATCTCATACCTGTTTATTGTTAGTAATATAAATTATTTTTAAATGAAGTAATAATTAATATTAGAGTATTAACTACTTCTAAAAGTGGTAATTTAATTTACAAATATGTATAATATGACTGAGAAACATATACTAATAAAAACCTGGTTTAAACCAAAAAAACCAGGTTTTTCGGTTTTTTTGAAAAAAACCTGGTTTTTTGCCAACCTTGAAAATAAGCACATGTTAAGAATGAGTCTATTTTTAAAGAATAGTAGTGGGAGAGTTCTTGAAAAAATGGCAGGTCTGTGGGAACCTTGTTATGTATATATAGCTGGTATACTACAACAATTATAGATATCCAAAATATAATAAAGATGATCTATTAAGCATAGTAGAAGCCAAGCAACAGATAGAAGATCACTGAAACACCAATGACCAATAAGATTTAAAAAAAAATCATCAGTGGATGAAATACACTAATGTAAAGAAACCAGATCTATTAATTAACAGCCTGCAAAACAAACGAATCAATAAAGTAAAACAACAAATCTTAACTTAAAACCATAAACTTATCAAAATTAATGAAAAAACAACCTAAGAAACACAAGGTAGGAAGAAGGAGGCAGGCGGCAAGACTTGTGACTTGCCTGTGGGGTTACACTAGTTTTATGCCGGCAACACTCCCCCAGCCTGCCACAACCAGAACAGGAACCATATGGATTTAAAAATGCAAATTTCAAAGCAGATGAACAACAATGAAACCACGAAGCCACAATGAAATTCACCGATTGATCATATTGTGTTTAACAGTATAATTAGAACATTAAATATAGTTGACAACTCAAAAAGGAAAAAACTGAAATTTTAATGGAAAATGAAAGTTTCCATAGTAATACAAAGCAAATGCAACAAGCCTTCTACTTTTTTTTTTTTTTTTTTAAATTTAATTTCACAAACCCACCCAACCATCCAGCCTTACAACACCACCCACCTCCGTAATCAAACATCTGCCCACCCAACCGCCACCTTTTTTATTGTCTTTTATTATTTTATTTTATAATTTTTTTGTTGATATACACAAGAGTGTACACAGCTTTTTTTTTTTTTTTACTGACAGAGACATGGTTAAGGATATAAAATAGAAAATACAAAGTTTTTAGGAAAACCCATTTTAGCAGTGGCTGTGATCAGTTTATTAATATTCTTGTTTTTAAACTTTGCAGAGCATAAATTATTAATTCGAAATAAATGGTTAATGATGATGTTTCTAAATACCGAAAGATGCAGACATGAATTAAAATGTGTAAATAAGTTTACATTAAAACAAAAATATTGCCGTTTGTCATAGATATCTGTGTAAAGTTTATTACCATCGATGATTATTTTGAGATCTAAAAAGTTAATAGATTGATTAGTCATAGTATTTTGAGTTAGCTTTAAATTAGGTGGATAATTGAAGGAAAAGCCATTTTGTGAGTTCTTGTTGAGATAAAATACAATAATATCATCGATGTAACGATAAAATGGAACATCATTATTGCAAATTTGCTTTTCATAATAATAAAGATAGAGATCTGCCAAAATACTGGAGCTACAACCTCCTTGTGGAATGCCTAATTGTTGCAAATAGATATCGTTGTTGTGGAAGATATAATTATTATGGATAACAAAGTTAAGAAGTGTTTTAAATTTTTCTTCTTTAAAATTGTAAGGAAGATTAATTTGAGCTTTATATTCTTGAAAAAGACTGTAAATGATATTACTAAGATCTGATAACTCAATATTATTGAAAAGATCTTGAAAGTCAAAAGTCATAATATTGTCTATTGAATCGAGCGATTTGATGTATTGAATTAATTGAAAGCTATTTTTAAGACAGTGTAAATTATCAACTTTGCAAGTACATTTGTAAATTTGTTTTAGAATATCCAGTAGAGCTTTATTAGCATTGTTGTTATAAGTGTTACACCCAACAGTGACAGTGCGAAATTTAATTGGAGATTTGTGAAACTTAGGTATGAGAACTATATAAGGATAATTAAAGTTATTGAAGGGAAGTTGAAGTAGTTTATAGTAATTATGTATTTTTCGGTTATTAATAATAAGGTTATTATTAGTTAAACTGAAGATGTTACTATTATTTATTGAAGAGTTTAAAATAGAGAGATAGTAGGATTTACAAATAATGGCATAATTATTAGGTGATTTGTCAACATAAGTGATCACATAGTCATCCTGTAGTGATTTGATTGAGTTAAGAAGTACAGATTTTTTAAATAACACCAGATTTGAAGAATTGATAAATAATGCATTTTTGATTTTTTGTAACACTAAAACTTTCCATTGAGTGAAGTAGGCAATAGGTTTATTATGAGTAATAGATATTTTATAAATAAATAAATCTAGGTCATAAGAAAACTGTTGTAAGATTTGTGGAATGCTAGTTTTAACTGGAAGTCTAAATTTGGTGCCAAATTTCATGAATTTTTTTAATTGATAATTGTCAATAATATTGAGATTACCTGTGATAATGTGTCCATGGTCTCTGTCAATAAATTTTGAGAAAGAAGGATCATTGCATTTACAGGTTACAGTGTTAGTAAAAGAGGTAGACTTAGATACAGAATTATAATTGAATATCTTTCTTCCAAGAGGAAGAGGATATTTGAAGGTACGAGATAGATTTAAATCTTTAATCGGAAACATACATTCTTTGTCATTAATGACAGACGTAATGTTAATACTGTTCAATATTTGATTTGTAAAATTCACAATTAATTGAGTATTTGTTTTAAATTTGTTGGGCTTTTTATTAATTTTTAAATTAAATTGTTTGATTTTGTACATTATATTATCATAAAAAATGTCTGAAAAATGTTTATTATAGGATTGGCTTTGAAAGACATTCAGAAAGTTTACTAAGTATTTCTTTTTAATTGCCAAAATAAATTTTCGAATAATGAACCAGTTATAGTTAGATAAGTAATTAGTCTGTAGATCTGAAATGAGTTTAATAATGGCACTTTTAGAAAAGATTAAATCTGTTTTTTTACTACCTCGTTTAGCTCTAGAAGTTTTATTGTTAATTTTGTGATTGAGCTGTGCATAAATAGTCGAATAATCATGTAGAGGGTTGATGTTAGAATATGCTTTAATAGTTTTACTAAAGTATTCGGAATTTAGGCCATATGGATAAATTGTATTATAATATTGCATAAATTTTGATTCAAGAAATAGATGCTCACTTTTATTTTTCTGAATTTTTACAATCTCTATGGTACATGAATTAAAATTATGTGATTTAAAGTGTTGTAATTCTATAGTTGATTTAGAAGGTGCAGCGGAAAGGTTTTTAGAATCTGATCGATGCTAGATTCATATAATATTGTTTTCCCTCAGAAGAGTCAGAATGGATTTAATTTTTGCTCTGTTAAGAGACGATGGCATTATATAAATTTTCTGAATTCCATAGTGAGCCTCGCAACTATACTGAGTGTGCTGCATATGGTCCGAGAGCCATGGGTTGGCCATCTGTAATTTTCATTTGGAAGAATGCTAGTTCACAAATTATAAAATGTAAGTGCATCACGGACCTTGAATTTAATTACCTATTTTCTTTCCCCCATAAATCTATAAATTTCGACTGAAATCAAAGATTTTTGGAACTCATAATCACTGCTTATGGCCCATTTTTAATTTTTGTTAAAGTCAGTTGAAATTTTTGGATTTTTGAAAAAGACATTTTTATCTTATTTAAATTTAAAATGAAGCACAACATAATTAATTATAAAAATATATATTGATAAACACCTTACTTAGACTTCATCATCTTCTGCAAGAAGCTTTTCGTTGGAGGATCCTCCCTCTTTTCAATTGAAAACTTGTTGGTGTGGGCCTTGGCTATTTATAGCTTCATCCTGTTCTTTTAGTAGATAGTACCACTGTGGATCTATTTTGGCGGATTCGTGGTCATTAATGGCAACTTTAATTATTTCAACACTTTCCCTATAAAACGCGTATGTATGGTTGTTGTAATTGGCTAATTTTGTGAAGTCATTAAATTTAATATCTATTTCATTTTCATAATACGTTCGAGCAAGGGCGGTGGTATATCTGACATATTTTATATCGTTTTTATGTTCTTTGAGGTGTGTTTTTATTTTTATTTTTGTGACTCCTATGTAACATCCGGTATTTTTTTCAAGGCCTTCTTATATTTCATCCATGCCTTAGAGCAGACAATTAACCTTAAACCATACATCTATGACCACCCATTTAAACATTTCTGTTTCTACACATAAGTAAATAAGAATGTTCCTTCAGTAAGAGGGGAACAACAAGTTTTGTTTTTGAAAGATAATTTGTGTTTTGTGTAAAAAATAAAAATAAATAAGTAAAAAGAACAAAGTCTTATTCTCATTTCACAATGAATATTATAACTAAATTTTTAAATTAAATAAATAGAAAATATATTGTTAGAGTTTCCTTTCCGTCATTTTCAATGGTGTAGCAGCCTGCACTTTATATAATTGACAAAATACACCCTTCCCCATTTAAAAATACTTAAATGAACCCTTAGTTATGCTTAGATGTCCTGATTTTTTTTTACTTCCTTATACTTTGTATAAGGAAGTATAGTAATCCCGATTTGCGAAATGGATTTTGCATTTCACATTGCTAGAAAACGAATGATCGCTGAATGTTGCCAATTTATACGTGTGACTGTCATGATGTCTAGTTGTACACCTGCAAGTGTCGTCTTAACACGAGCTCTTGTTTTAGAGATATAAGGGACTTTACACGATTTTTCGTGATGTCTGTATGTATGTGTGTCTGTGTGTGTGTGTGTGTGAGTATGTCGCATAACTCAAAAACGGTTGGACGTAGAAAGTTGCGAATTGGTACATATGTTTGTTATAACATCTAGTTGTGCACCTCCCTTTTTGGACGTTGTATGATTTTCCGTTTTGGAGATATTTAGGAAAATTAGGTTCATAATGGCCGAAATGTATCAAAAAACGGTAATAACTCAAAATCGGTTTGGACAAATCTTGCAATTTAACTGACTTCTCAACTAGCTAGAGATTTAAAACTTTCAGAAGAGCTAAGAATGCAATAACAATGCCTTTTTTAAATACTTTTAGTCAACTGTTTCTAATACCTGCTGCCTTCAGCAGCGTTTATGTGATTCAACAGAAAATTTATTTAACAAAATTCTCGACTAGCTAGACATTTGGAACTTTCAGACTAGATCAAAACACGGTGAAAATGCATTTTTTTAATACTTTTAGCCAACTGTTTAGGGTCCCTGCTGTCTTCGGCAGCGTTACCAGTGCAAATCTTGCAATCAATTTTTAACTAACTGCCCAACTAGCTAGACATTTAAAACTTCCGGGAAAACTCAGAACACAGTGACAATGCATTTTTTAAATATTTTTAGCCACTTGTTTTAGGCCACTGCTGCCTTCGACAGCATTTATATGGTTCAACAGAAAATTTATTTAACTAACTTCCCGATTAGCTAGACATTTGAAACTTTCAGAATAGTTCAGAATACGGTGAAACTGCATTTTTAAAAATACTTTTAGCCAATTCTTTCGGGCCCTTGCTGCCTTCGTCAGCGTTACCAGTACAAATCTTGCATCGGTTTTTAACTAACTTTCAGAAAAGCTCAAAACACGGTGATAATTCATTTTTTAAAATATATTTAGCCAACTGTTTCGGGTCCAATGTCAATGTTTTTTAACATTATGTATATTTCTAAAAGTGTATAAGGAAGTCATGTGGTGCCCACATCAGATTTTTAAATAGATATACACCCCGCGACAAAAGGATAGGTACAAAGGGTTTTTTCTTTGATTTTTCATAAAATAACATTATCTAAATTGTGCTTATCATTTATTATTGTCATAAAATAACACTATTCCCAGACTAATTTTTGTTTTAAGACTAATTTAGAAAAATTTTAAGACTAAAAATTTTCTAATTTAAGACTACACACCACGACAAAAAGATAGGAACAAAGGGTTTTTTTTTTTTTAATTTTTGAATAGGATTATTTTGAATATGATTCAAATATTTAATATGTTTTTGATACAATAATATTTTGTTATGATAATAAATGAGCAGCACAATTTAGATAATGTTATTTTATGAAAATTTAAAAAAAAACCCTTTGTTCCTATCTTTTTGTCGCGGTGTGTAGTCTTAAATTAGAAAAATTTTAGTCTTAATTTTTTTCTAAATTAGTCTCAAAACAAAAATTAGTCCAGGAATAGTGTTATTTTATGATAATAATAAATGATAAGCACAATTTAGATAATGTTATTTTATGAAAAATGAAAGAAAAAACCCTTTGTACCTATCTTTTTGTCGCGGGGTGTATATATAACAGTATTTTCAATTCTATGTTCTCAAAAGCTGGCAAAAATTATAAAGAACTTCATTAAATTGCTAAGAAATTTATAATTGATAAAAACATTAAAGGTTAATTCTACATTAATTGTTGTACCAAAAAACACTCCCCCCCCCCCATGCTACCGTTTTAATAAACACAATTATATTCTGTTTTACTCTTTTTCTGCTACAGTTGTGCACTTTTTACTTTCCGAACACTATAGTGAGGAAAGTGTTGTAATCATGTCAAAAATCCAAATTTGAGATTTTGATGTTTCTATACGTTTTGAGGCCCCCTGAGTCCGTTTCCACTATTTTTATGATGATGTATGTATGTGTGTATGTCTGTGAGTGAACATGCTAGCATCTAACTAAACGCTTTGTTCGAATAAGCTGAAAGTTGGTTCGTATATTGTAAGTCATCATAGTACGAACCCTATAGATTTTGGTGAATCTAGCACTTATAGTTTTTTTACAAGGACACAAGGAAAAATTCTTTATCATTATGGCCTATGGGGCCAAATTTATAAAAGTGTGATAGAGTCTAAACACCTTATTAATCTGAGCAAAAAATTTTTACACATGTTATAGGTCACAGTTGCACAAACTGTATAGATTTTGGTGAATTTAGCATTTACAGTTTTTTTTACTGGGACGCAAAGAAAAATTCTTTATCATTATGGCCTATGGGGCCAAATTTTTAAAAGTGTGATAGTGTTTAAACGCCTTATTAATCTGAGCAAAAAAATTGTGCACATGTTATAGGTCACAGTTGCATTAACTCTATAGATTTTGGTGAATTTAGCACTTACAGTTTTTTTACAGGGACACAAAGAAAAATTCTTTATCATTATGGCCTATGGGGCCAAATTTTTAAAAGTGTGATAGCATCTAATTGCTTTATTCAATTGAGCTGAAAATTTATATGAATATTAAAAATCACTGTTGCACTAACTATAAGCATTTTGGTGAATCTAGCATTTATAGGTTTTTACAGGGACACAATGAAAAATTCTTTATCATTATGATCTTATGGGCTCAAAGTTCAGTAGCTTTAAAAAAAACATCGTGTAATATATGGAGAAAAATACTCAAACACTTTATTATGGTTTTCTCTCTTTTGTTTGTTTAACAACTCCTCTTTCTTTACTTTATCTACAAAATTGTTAATTACTCAATGTTCGGAAAGTCGAGTGGAGTCACTCCAGATTTTTTAGTTTCATGTGCCCTGTTGTTTTTCTTTCTGGGGTAAACACTACCTCAGGTAAGTATAATAAAATAATCATTTCTAGGTATTTGTAACTGTTTTTTTTGTTTTAGTTATAATTTATGTTAAAAGTAGTATTCCCTTTTTTTTTTTTTTTTTTTACAACATCCAAAAAATACATTTCATTGTATTGTTATCGTTTAATCAGAAATCAAAAAGTGATAATCTACATTATATTTTCTAGTTAATATTTACTATTTTTATTTTTTTTTAAGGTATTCCTCATGGAATTAGGAGAAAGATCTTAAATAGTGAAGTTTTTATGTATCCAGAGCTTTTACCGAAGGAAGGCTTCATTGGGAAAAAAAAAACTCTGCGTCAAACGTTTACCAAAGCGGAAGATAAGTGAGTTCATTGCTTCTCCATTATTGTTTAACTAGCTGTTACCCTTGACTTTATTCATGTGACACTTCAGAAAAAATTAGTTCTACTGTAATTTTAAAAAACTTATTATTAGGACGTTAATATACTTATTCATACTTATTAATACCTTATAAACTTGTCCTATTTATTCACAATGCATTTCGGGTGCACTTCGCGCCCATCTTCAGGTGATTTGTGACTTCTCATCGCTTGTGTTTTCATCGGCTTCCCTTCGGCTTCCTTTCTTCACTTCATTTCGTCTGTTTCGGATTCTATCGATTACTTGGTTCCAGTCTTTTGGGATATTCGCGTGCTCGCATTCATTAACTGCTGTGGGGTTAGTCAGAATCTCGATGGCTTCTCTTTTTAAGGCGTAGCTATGGTTATTATATGGAGCGATTTTATTAGTTTTTATGGTGTTAATATTAACACCATAAAAATAATATGGTGTTAATTAATATTAACACCATAAAAACTAATAAAATCGCTCCATATAATAACCATAGCTACGCCTTAAAAAGAGAAGCCATCGAGATTCTGACTAACGCCACAGCAGTTAATGAACGCGAGCACGCGAATATCCCAAAAGACTGGAACCAAGTAATCGATAGAATCCGAAACAGACGAAATGAAGTGAAGAAAGGAAGCCGAAGGGAAGCCGATGAAAACACAAGCGATGAGAAGTCACAAATCATCTGAAGATGGGCGCGAAGTGCACCCGAAATGCATTGTGAATAAATAGGACAAGTTTATAAGGTATTAATAAGTATGAATTAGTTCTACTGATTAAGCAAAAGTTAGTTAACCATCTGTAACATATTCATATAACATTTTTTATTACTTTCTTCTATAGTCAATAAAAGAAGTATTAGATTCGTAAAAATTTTCGACCTCGGTTTTTGATGGATTTACACGATTTGACCATTTTTAGAAAATGTCTGTCTGTCTGTCTGTGTGTGTGTGACAAAATTTTGTGGCAACTGTATCTCAGGAACTATACTGCGCAGAATTTCATGCAAATTGGTATGTAGTTGCACCTTGACATAAATTAGTGCCTATCAACTTTTGGTAAAAATTGTCTTATAGGTTGCGTTGCCATCCCGCTTTTTCTAAATTTTTTAACATGGTGATATAGGACAAAATTTTGTATAAATGTGCATAAAGAGAATTATTTTTTAGTAATCATTATGAAATTTACAATAATTATTTATAATAGAGATAGTCGACTGGGAAAGTTTTTTTTGTATGTGTAGGAGCCTCGTCAACCCCCCCCCCCCTGGGGGGAAGTCCCCCCTCGAGGGGAGTAAAATTTCAAGATTGGTATCTTTCGAAAGGTCTCGTCAATACCTTTAAAACGAATGGTTGAACTATAAATCTGTGATAATTTAAAATAAAGTTATCGATTTTTGTCATTTTTAATAAAAAAAAAAATGTAATATTGACAATGAAATTGACTTTTTTTGGATGGTTAGTGTTATACTACTTCTCTAATATGGAAATCGTCTGCATTATCATGGAATATAATTTTTTTAAATAATAATTTTAATAAATTATTTTTACTGAGTGAATTTGTATAGGAAAATATAGAAGAAAGTCATGTGGTGGCCAAAACATACTAGTTTCATATTTGACCATAATTTCTTTTTTTTTTTAAGTAAAATGTGTTTAATTTTTTGAATTACATAATATAGCATTTTATACATTTCTACTTTATTATTGTTATTGTTATTAATTCATAAATATAAATTTGTACTAAAACGTGGGATAAAAAAAGAAAGTTGTTTAAAGAATCTTATTTAAACAGTCGTCTTAAATTTGATATAGCTTTGCTGTTGCTCTGTTGTTCTTTGAAATTCCCCAGTGGTTGTGTTTCAGGTAGCTTGTTTAACTTTCTTCCTGTTCAATCCAACATAACATACAGTTATTAATAAGAAAGCTCCACAGAACTGACATTTTAAAGTACAAAACTTCAAAAAAGCACTATATAAAATGCAATAAACTCTCCCCAATTGTTTTGGGTCTAAAAAAAAAATATGACCCTTCGTCAAGCAAACGAAGCAGACACAAGTACTGCAATCAAAATGGCAACACACAAAATCCTTTTAAGTAAATAGCAAAAATATATAAAGACAAATGTAAATATAAATACTGGTGTAATCAGACTTATCAAATGAAAAAAGAAAATAAATAAATATATAAGATTAAAAAATATAACAAAATCTTAAAAAATATCAAAATTAAATGAAAATCGAAATTATGTGAGTAATTTCCAAGCATCAGACAAGAATGAAGTGGGAGAAATATCATTAACAAGATTTTTTGAATTTTTAAATTTATAAAAAGCTTCATGGGTATCCAAATAGGAAGAGTAGACTAGAGATGAAATTATGTTAGTTTTAGAAAAATCAAAACGATGACCAAGAATCCAGCAGTGGGAAGCAATAGAAGATTTGGAAATCTCTTCATTATGAACATTTTGATGGTGTTCATTTATTCTATGTTTCAAGCGCCTCCTTGTTTGACCAATATAACATAAATTGCACAACGAACATGAGATTAAATAAATGCCAGATCGGTTTTCAATATGAATTGGATCTTTAAGAGAAAATAATTTAATTTTGTTGACAGGTTTGTAAATGACTTTAAAACCAAATGGTGAAAGAATTTTGGAAATTTTAAAAGAAAGTGATGAATAAAAAGGTAAAACATCTGGGATTCTGTGATCATTCAATTTGGGAGCAGAACATTTAGGATTCTTGAATTTATATAAAGCTTTATCAATAATAGAAAGATTATAGCCTCGAGAAAAAGCAAGTAATTTTAAATAATTAATTTCTTTCAAAACACTAGATGGATCAGAACAAATGTGTAAGGCAAGAAAAACATAAGTATAGAAAGCAAACATTTTCTATTGAGGGGCGTATTAAGAGAGAGCATGTAGCGGAAAAGAGATGGAGAATGGTTTCTAAAAACAGTTGTTGGGAACTGATCCTTGTCTTTAGACAAATAAACATCAAGAAAAGGCAAAGAGCAATCCTTTACAATCTCAAAAGTGAATTGAACACATGGGTCAGTCAAATTGACCGAAGAAAGTAAACTGGAAAAATTTACATCAGAGGGAACAAAAACGAAAGTGTCATCAACAGATCTAAACTGGTGAGGAAGTTTATTTACACGAAAGAGTTTTTCTTCAAAATAGTGCATATAAATATCGCAAAGTAAAGGAGAAAGAGGATTGCCCGTTACTATACCCTACTTTTGGGAATTTCCCAAAATGAGGGTATGGCAGTGGGCATGAATTTTCTTGATATTCAACTGGATTTTTTTTTTATAAGGTGCTCAAAACAGTTGATTATTAAACTATGCCAAAGTTTTTATGCTGCAGTCCGTGCATGCACATTAATAAATTGTTTACTACAACTGCCCATATCTCATTGAATATCAAATGTATTTGTTTTAAACTATAATATAATGATTTAGGCATATGTTGTTATCTTTTCTAAAGTTTCATGAAATTTTGAGAAAAATCTTTAGAATTAGTTATAAAGTAAAAACTAGCGAAAAATTTTTGCATTTTTTAATAAAATATTAATAACTCATTAAATATTCGAGCTAGCCTCACAAAACTCTACACAGGTATAAAATATAACATCTATAACCATATCTAAAATTTGCAGGTGATGAATAGACACAGGTCCAGATACAGGATAATCATAAATATTTTTTATTGTACTGGATTTATTGTTCATCCCCTAAGGGCCTTTGGGGAAAAATCTTTGCTGAAAAATATGAGGAAAGACATGTTTTCCTTTTTTCCAAAATTCAAGAACGATACCTTAAGTATTTTTCAAGATATTCGACAAAATGTAAAAAATTGAAAGTGTTTCCATTATTTTGTCCAATACCTGTATATAAGTCCAATGGTAAAACAAAAATATTTGATTAAAAAAATTAAATTTGATCTATACACATATGCATTTACATTAAATTGTTATGCATTATATATGATTATTATGCAGTTAATTTTAATTTTATAAAATCAAAATTTCTAATTATTAAATTTATCATTTTTATAATGGGATAATTTTCAGATATGAGTTTTTTTTTTTTTTTTAATATGTGTAATTATAATATACTAGCTGTACCCTGCCACTCTTTGATGTGGCACATTGTGGTTGCATGGATGAGAAATGAAGAACAAAAAAAAGCATATGTTTCATAGAAGTTTAATTTTGCAATACTTGCAATATTTTTTGTTATTCCATTGTCTGTGTAGATATAAAGGCCATCTGGTTTGCCAACACAGGAACATGCAACATACAGTTGTACATGTGAGAAGCAATCCACATCTAAATCTAAACCACACATTTCTAAAGATTGACCTTGAGATTTATTGATTGTGATTGCAAACGCCAATTTAATTGGGAATTGCAATCTTTTAACTTTAAATGGTGTGTCAGTCGGAAGCATGGGAATTCGAGGAATGAGGACATCTTCACCTTTGAAAGGCCCCGTTAAAATCGTTGCTTCCACTACGTTGTTCATTAATTTCTTAACTGCGAGTCGCGTGCTGTTGCAGAGTTTTGGTTGATTAATATTCCGCAACATGATAATTGGCACACCTATTTTAAATTTTAATATGTGTGGTGGCATCCCTGGCAGATCAAGTGAGTTTAAAAATTCTGTAGGATAATTAACTACTTCATCTGCTTCCACAACGGTGTGGGTGTCTATCGACTTATATGTAGTTTCCCAGTGGCGGATTACCCATAAGGCGCAGTTGGCGCGCGCCAAGGGCCCCGCGCCTAAGAGGCCTCGCGTTCATTTTTTTTTTTTTTTTTTTCGTAATTCCAATTTTTTTTTTCAGCAATTTCAATTTTTGAAAAGTACTTTTTTTTAGTTTAGTTTTAAAAGCATTCTGGGATCAAACAAACACATTTATTCTGCAAAAAAATTGTATTTATTCTATATACATTGCACTTATAATATGTACGCAATTTCTTAATAACGGGTATAGGGTTTGCAGAAGCCAAGACTTGGTGTAATACGAACACGAAATAAGACTACAAATTCGTTTTCAATATAATCAAATGCAATAAGTTCTACACCCTAGCCTTTTTTCTGACAAGGGCCTCACATTTCTTCTTGCCTGCTTAAAACCAATTTCTAAAATTAGCAAAATATACTATAAAATGCTCAAAATTTTCATCCATTAATAAATTAAAAAGTACATTATTTCTATATGCATGTGTTATACTCAAATAAAAAAATAAAATAAAATAAGTGTGTGTGTGTGTGTGTGTTGGGTGGGGGTGGGGGGGGGGGGTGTTCAACACCGATCCATGTAAGTTCTCGAAAAGAAACTTTAGAGAAGTTCAAAATTTCTATAGAAATATCAGATGTCATTTTAAACCAAATAAAAACTGATTTCTTAATTTTAGTTTTATAATTACTTTGCCAAGTAATTAAATTTATCTGCATTTTAACCATTTATCTTTCTTTGTTATATGATCTTGCAGAGAATTTGGTGGAAGTTGGGCACCTGCCAAATTTGTTTAATCTGCTACATCCGTTTTTAAGCCGTGATGACCTCTGCTCTTTCTTCTAGTTATTATTATTATTATTATTATTTTATTATACTTTATACATATTTCTTATATATGATCTCAACTACAACTATCAAGTCTTAGAAACAAAAATATTAACTTTTTAAATAACTTTTGCTTTATATAAGGCTTCACTTCCATTTCTTATTCTTTATGATTCATTAAAGTTTTCCTTCCTGGTGTTTGACCATTGTAATGAACTATTATTATTATTATATAGCTGTCATTTTTTTTTTTTTTTTGGTATTACAACCGCACTATGCTTGAATTTCTACGAATTAGTATGTATATTTAAATGAATCTTAAATTAAATCCATTTTAAATTATAACTTCTGTGTTTCTTTACAAATTCTCAGAAAGGTTTCAAATATATTATCAACAATTAGCAGTTATTTGAAGTATATTTGTGATTTTTTTTATTATTTAGTGAGGATATGTATTAGCTAGGATTTCAAAAACTAACTATATACATATTATATATATACTGAGTTGCAAGTATTAGCGAATCAGTTTGACTCTAGAAACTTAGTGTAAAGTGCTCTGAATGTATAAATAGTTTAAGATAAAATAACGAGGCACTAATACAGATAATATTACAATGTTATTCTGTTTATAGTGAAATTCTTTAACGTATTCCTATGTTCCTGTTATTTCGCATGATTAAATATATATACAATATATATATACAATATATATTTATATATATATATTATAAATTAATATAAATTATGTATATAATATAAATTATGTATATATGTATACACATACAACAGATCATATTTAGCATGAGTGCATTTCAAAAGATTCTTTTGAGAAAACCATCTGTACTTCTTTTTTCCATTATCGTAAATCGTAAAAACACTATTTCCGTATTTCATTTCATTTTCCTACTGGCCCATTCATAGACCTTATATATATAAGGTCTATGGGCCCATTGGAGTGGGGATACTATTTCTAATTATAGCGTTACACACCCGTGTCCTGCGCGGCACATTCTAAAAATTCATCAGAAATCTAGAATTCTGAAAGATGGGGGTTCTGTGAAATTCGAGAATAATAGATTTTTAGCTAATTGCTAAAGGAAATTCCAATAATGGCAGTACCATACTTCCCCAACTTCATATATTCACGTTTGACAGTACTTAAAAATGGTCACTTCTTTATTAATATAAATGACTAAAGTTCAAGAAAACTGACACGGACGTCTTTCAAACATGTGTGAAACACGCACAAAGAAGTACTAGTGCTAATGAGGTGGCTTGTGCTTCAAAAATAGTTCTTGTAGGATGTTTGTAGTGATTACATCTTCCGAACTGCGCAAACAGCATTTGCTTAACCAATATTAATGATAGTTTTTTTTTTTTTTTCTTTTTCCCCAGACAAGTGTGTTGCTTTATTTATCCTCATCTTCAGTTCTGTTACAAATGGGTATTATTTATTCTCTCTTTAAAACCTGTAAAAAATGTGCAATCGAATGAATGCAGATAAAGGGAATTTGGTATTTCAATTATAGCAAAAAAGAAAAATATCAATTCCTTATTTTAAAAACGTTATATATTCTACCCGATTGGTTATTTTTCAAGATTGTAAAACCAATAATTTTCTATATTCTTATTGCGTCAGTTTAGCTTGAATGTTTAAGATGTGGTTATAATTAATTTAGTAGTGTATCTCTATGAGTTTGCTTCGAATTTTTTCCATGACGATCTAAAAAAGTAAGTTTTCTTATCATTTTTTCCCTCTATTTTAACTTTCTAGTAATAATAATAATAATAATAATAATTTAATTATAAAATGTTTCACAATAGAATGTTATTTATATTTTTACTTCTGCTCATGTTTTTAAGTTTTGAAAAATAAACAATCTATTTCTGCATTTTAAATATTTTCTTGAAAAAACGTTTAGGTTCAAAATGGTGCTCAGTGGGTTTTATTTTAAATGAAAGGCGCTCTAAATTTCATTTAATGATTTATTTTCTTTTTTATTCGAGTCAAAGGACTTCAATTAATGTCTTGAATGCTATTTCTTTTAATCAACAATTAAATAATTTTTAAGAAACGACGGTAATATATTAGACAAATAAATGTATAAATGCAGGATACCAGTTGCTTTATATCGCAATTGTTAAGAAATTTAGCATATAAAATTTGATGAAAAATTATATTGTTGAATTTAACTTCCTAGAAGCATTTAAAACTAACACCAATTTTATTTCGCTTCTTTTACTTGACCACACCCAATTACTTACAACGTTGCAACTTATTCTTTGGAATTTTTTTCCTGTATATCAGTTAAACATACGAATGCGTTTCTGTGCAATAAAATAAAATGCTATAGTTAACATATTTAACAGTTTTGAACGGGTCTTTGATGCTCGAATATGCATCTATGGCATTACTTACACTGTGATAACGGTGAAAAGTAAGTTTTTAACAGTAAAAGACCAAGTTCCCCGAAACTAGCACTCGAAACTGACGTCATTACTAAAAATAGGTATTGAAATTAATATATTACATACATCATTCGTTTTGAGGAATGAATAAAATAATGAAAGAATGATGATTTAGCAGGGGAAAATGATTATAATAATTAATAAAAAAAAAAGTAGTGATATTAATAATATTAAAAGTGATATAAATGATTATAAATTTAAAATGAAAATAAATTTCCGTACTTTTCTGTTATCGAGATTGAATTCAGGCGGAGTAATAATAATAATAATAATACATATTTAGATATTATCTCTTCGGCAAAGAAACTTGGGGCGATTTTGATAAATTTGCACTGAAATTAACTATGATAAATAATTAAATTTAAATTACATTTTATGATTCGAATTCCATTTTTTGATAAAAATACAAATTTCAAATAATCCATTTTTTCATTATTAGCTATTTTTCGCGCAATTTAATCTCTCTTACTTTTATTTATTTATTTATTATTTTTATTAGTATTTGATTTGGTAAATATGGCGAATTTAGAAAGGAGGTTTATTTGGAAATATCGTCAGCTAGGTGGGCGAAGACCGCCTTTAATTAATAATAACAATAGTATATAGCAAGAGAGAGCGAGAGAAGGAAAAAAATAGCATTTTATATACTGAAATAAAATTTACAAGGGTCATACTTTAATTGTTTTTTCCTTTTCATTAAATAATAAATTTCATTTTTTTAAATAAACATTAAAAAATAGCCCAAATTTATGTTTGGATCAATAAAATTTTAAAACTAAATACATATGTATTAAATAAAAATTGTTAATTATGTAAACTTAACAAATTTATATTATCAAAATTTTCAAGGCTGTGATTGACTACATTATCTCTCAATAATAAGTATTTGGATGTTTTCTAATTTAGACGTTTTGTAAAATATCTAGAATAATTTTTTACGAATTGTCTGCAACATGTTATACATCAGATATTTCAGCAAAAGTTTTGCCCCAAAGAGAAAAGGGGGACAAGTAAAGAATTAAATAAAAATCCAAATGTTTTGGATTATCCTGTAAAAAGTAATACATGAAATACATTTTGGCTATAGCACATGATTATGACGCTTCTTTTAATTGCCTATAAGTTTTTTATGAGGCTACAATATCTTTTTTTTTTTTTTTTTTTTTTTTAGACTATTTTTTTTAAATATAACACGCAGGTATTAGACCCAGAGCAAAGCCATTTTTAGAAAACTTGGCATGCGACTTTAGACACATCATACTGCATACTTCAATTAAAATGCAAAAATATAAAATATCTCATAAAGTATGAGCATTTAAAAAAATAATTTTTAACTACACACGCACATGTTTTTTTTTTTTTTTTTTTTTTTTTAATTCATTTGCATAGTTAAGCAGTCAAAAGTATTGAGCCACTTATAGAAAAATCCCAAACATAAATATCATGTAAAATCAAAAAATTGTGGACAATAGAATGCACTGATATTCAGTTCCTCTAAACATAAAAGCTCAACCATAAGGGGTTTTACTCAAATTTTTATTTGAATTCAATTAATGGTTATACAGCGTCCTCTGCTTTGATTATAAATAAATATTGATAAACCCCCCTAACATCTTTCTTTTTTTCGAGAATAACTTAAATTGTGTTCATTCTATCCCTCGTAACGTTGAATGAATTTGACCAAACGCTTGACACTGTGACAGAATCAAATCCCCGTCTAATGGGACACCCACCATTCAGTTCAATATATTTATCTTATTCTAATCTATTATTTTATTGGGGTAAAATTCGAAGTTTAGTTTTCATGCTAAAATTTCCAATGCAACAATCCACAAAATGCAGATTCATATGCAATATCGCCCAATTTTGCTATGTTAATAAATTCTTAAATGTCGAATAACTTACGAAATTTTTCTGTTACAATATTTGTAGTCGATGATGTTCAAACAAGTACCATAAATATTATTTTGAAACTGTCTGATATATTTATGATCTCAAAATGGACGATTATGCTCAATTTTGTCCTATTCTGCCATGTTAAGTAAGTCGTAAATTCCAAATAACTTAAGAAATGTTTAAATTAAAATATTCATAGTCAGGGATGTTCATGCCAGTATCTTGCATAATATTTTAAAAGTGTTCTGACATCTTTACGATGAATGTATCCCTCAAAATGGACGTTTATGCGAAATTTTGCCCTATTCTGCCATATTAAGTAAATCGTAAATTTCCAATGACATACGAAATTTTTAAATTGGAAAATTCGTAGTCAAGGACGTTTATGCCAGCATCTTATACAATATTTTAAAAGTAGTCTCACACCTTTACGATGAAAATATCCCGCAAATCCGACGTTTATGCGAAAATTTGCCGCATTTTTCCATGATAAGAAATTCGTAAATTTCGAATAATTTGCGATATTTTCAAAGTAGCGTGTTTAAAGTTAATGATGTTTCTCCGGGCACCAAAACTGATATTTAAAAGCTGTTCTTACAATTTTACGAGAAAATATTCCTTTTCATGCACATTTAAGTGAAAATTTTCCCTATTCTCCCATGTTAAGAAAATCGTAAATTTCGAATAATTTCTTAAGTTTTTTAATTAGAATGTTGTAAATAAATAGTGTTCTTGTCAAACAGGTCCGACCTCTTTACGATCATTTGTTCGTGAGATATCATGTACACAGACAGACAAATTAACAGACACACAACAAATTAACAGACGGTCACCATATTCATTTTGATACTTTCCGATTCCTTTCACCTGAAAACGTGTAAAAAAATCAGAAAACCGAGATCGAAAATATTCACGATTACCTAAGTTCTTCATACATATAGTATGATGGGCATAGGAACTGAAAAAATGCATTCACACAAAAATATTGCATAGCGAGAATTTAGCTCTCCCCGTTAAAAAATTCAAATAACATTGTTCCATTGAAAATTACCTCCCGATTAATACCTTAATTTCTACCATAGAGGCCCCGAAAATGTTCTGCGCCTAGGGCCCCGCGCAGCTTAAACCCGCCACTGTAGTTTCCTCACCTTGAATGCTGGATTGAATAACATTAAGTCGATAGACATCTTTATTCTCCGTGGCAAGGATAGCTCGTTCACAGAGCCAATCGTGATTCCTATAATTTATTTGAATATTAGGAAATACTTTTTCGATCAGTTCTTCTTTCAATGTTACTAAATTACAAAAATTATCAGAAAAGGATATTCGTCTTGACGTCTCATTGACTGGCAGCTGTCCGTTCCCAATGTCCAGTAACTGTCGTGAGAATACCTCAGCTGATTGATAGTTCTGCAGCTGGACACACATATTCGTGGTCAACTGCAATGTACGTACATGTCGCCACAATGTTGATTATTTCAGGCAAGCATTTATTTCGTCCGCTGGTGTCGATCGAGAAATTACAGGCAATGTTTGCCTAAAATCTCCTACCAGCAATATCAATGCATTTTTTCTGCAAGGCATTATTTTGTTTTCCACAGGAACAGAAGGAAGGGATAAGAACCTCTTATGGCTCTCACAGCTTGCTCTAGGTTGAAAAAAAATGAGAAATAGGACAAAAAGTTTAATAACGAAAAATTTTCATTTTGAAATGGCTAAAAAAATCCATGGCATTTCAGGCCAAGTATTTATTTCATTAATAGAGCATACAGTCAGTAACAAAAGTGTTCGAACACTAGCAAAAATTCCTATGTAAAAAAAATTCACTTCATATGGTTCTATTAAATAAATCCTTATTGAATCATGTTCTTAGACTGACTAAGAAGAGGATTCGACAAGGATTTATTTAACAAAACTGTATGAAGTGTACTTTTTTCACATAGGAATTTTTGCTAGTGTTCAGACACTTTTGTTACCGACTGTACACATTTTCGTTACTTACGATGTTAACATTACTGACGGAAAGAGAAACAGTTGAGAAGCATTTACATTGAAAGATAAGTATAGTGTGAGATATGAAAGTTTAAGAAAAAAAATAATTGTGACACGAAATGACAAAGCGTAACAGGCGAAAAATTCGACTACATAAACATTAATTGCAACAGGACATTTCGGAGAAAAAATGGGAAAGTTATTTCCTTTTCTAAAAAACTAAAAATTTTATACAGATGCTATTCATCGAAAATTAAACATTTTTAACTATCGCGTGCTCATACATTCACAAAAATAAAAAAATTGAAACACCAACATTATTTTTCTTTTTAAGTAAATTGGAGTGTAAAGGTTGATATTTTTATGTACCAACTGTGTGAAAAATACCAGAGCCGTGAATCGAACCCGTGCACCTCCGCTTAATGCACGAATGCTCAACCACTGAGCTACCCTGGCTGATAACCAGCTAGGCATTTCTCACATAATATGCATTGGCAAAGTCACCGAGTCTGCAAACGCAGGTATAACAGGTGAGACAATAATCGTAGCACAACTCCATAGTCCATGAAATTTCAATTTAGAAATTTTTATTCATGAATTCATTAGCCATTTATATTATGTGAGAAATGCCTAGCTGGTTATCAGCCAGGGTAGCTCAGTGGTAGAGCATCTGTGTGTTAAGCAGAGGTGTCCAGGTTTGATTCTCGGCTCTGGTATTTTTCACATAGTTGGTATATAAAAATATCTGCCTTTACACTCCAATTTTCTTAAAATAAATATTCACGGTTGATGAATTCATGAATAAAAAATTCCTAAATTATATTTTTTTTCATTTTTTACTGAGCACGTGCTGTAATATAAAATTCATCAAAATCAAACATTTTTAACTACTGCATGCTCATACATTCACAAAAATAAAAAAGTGAAACATCAACATTATTTTTCTTTTCATTTTTTACTGAGCATGCGCTATATAAAATAAATAGTAAACATAAAGCAAATTTGCAGTGTCAATATGGCAGGTTTCCTGTACATTGCTGACCATTAAAAAAGCTGTTTTCTTGCAGTCATGGGTGTGTTACTGATACAAAAAATAGATAAAAACAATCTTTGAAGCAGGTTGTATATCGTGTCAAAACTTGAGATCAATTGGTGTAGAACATTTTGAATTTTTGAGCCGTACACAAACCAACTTAACATTTTTATAGATATAGATACCCAAAATTAAACAGCCTTTAAAAAAAAAAAAAATCTTAATTTTTTTAATTATTAACCTGTGGGAACAACTTAAGGAGAAATGTGTTTTTTCAAAAGGAAGTAAGCTTATTATAAATTTTAAAACAGAAAACTAAAAAAATAAGTTTGCATGCATTAGAATGGAAAATGATAATAAACATAATTTATTTTTCCAATTATATTTTAAAATAAATTATTGTTACATTTTTTTAAACAACATAACACCACAGAGGAAAAATGCTTATAAGCAGCAATAACAAAGACAAAGAGGTAGCTTACCTCAGCATTTTCCCAGATGAAAATGGCGACACCATGGCGACTCTTATCATATACTAGTAGTCTTGGTACAGGGGTCGCAGCGTTCCTATATTTTTCAGAAGTTCCTATATATTCAAAAGGCTTCTACTGATGTTTTGGCAATTGCTTTTATTTTTTATGGTGTCTTGCGAAATAATTTTTACCTTCTTTTTATCCACTTGTACTGTAATCAGTATAGAAAAATATTATTTCTCATTTTTTTTTCTTTATTACGCATCCCATTACATGTTCTTAGGTACATAGTGATTTGGTTTTTATTTCATCAATGTTTAAAAGAATATCTGTCTCTATTAACAGTCTCATTGCTTTGGGTTTGGAGAGATTCTTACCTCAATTTCCATTTCCACGGGATATTCATGCTGTAGCACAATTAATTCAAACTCATCTTATACCTTGCAAAATAAACTATCAGATACGATTTCGTATTAAGAATCTTAAAGCATCAAAATCTCCTAAAGATAATCCAGTAAAAGTAAGTATTTTAAAATAATTAAAAGTATTTACTTGAAACTTTATTGTTACATATATATATTGTTGTAATATGAGTTCCATTAAAACGAATTCTTGAATATATATATAGCTGACATTTATTGTAGACGATAAACAAGACGATTTACATTACACACATTCAAAATAAGTAGAATTAAACATATTTAAATGCAGATTATCTTTGTATTTTTAGTTGTTTAACCACACAGGTAATAATGGCCACCAAGGCCGTTGCACACAGCTACATTCCTTTATTAACTCTGGCCTGCCTCGCTGGGAGCAGTTGGAGAGCTCTCTTTCACGCGCATGCGCAATTAAAGGCGCATCTGTTTTATTTATTAAAATGAATCGTTCGCTACTCCAACACACCCCCCCTGCGAGCGACGCATTTTAATCTACACAAAAATAAAAAATATAAATACAAATATAACATAATACAGGATGAACACATAAAAATAAAAATATATAAAATTAAGAAATTAAAGAAATATTTTCCATTGAATATAATAGTTTTTCTTCGTTTACAGCTTTTGTCAAGAAATCTGATATTAGGGCTTCACTTGGAGTATAATATAGATCAATTATTTTGTCTCTGATCAAGTCCTTCACAAAATGTAATCTAAGATTTATGTGTCTGGACTTGTTGGATGATCTTGTACAATTAGCCCATTGTATGGCTGCTTGACTGTCTGAACTCAGTGACACAGTATTATTTATAAAATTTTTAAAGTTTATTTCCGATAATAAATTTATTATCCATGTTATGTCCTTAGAGATTTCTGAAATAGCAAACAACTCGGCTTCACAAGTTGATAAACTTACACTTTTTTGTTTATGACACTTCCATGATATTAATGAATTACCCAACAAAATTACACCACCAGAAAATGATTTTCCATTTTCTGCATTCCCCCAACTTGCGTCTGAACTTGCATTTAAATACCCAAATTCTGTACTATAGAATAATTTTTTATCTTTAGTTCCCTTTAAATATCTTAGAACCCTTTTTGCAAGCAAAAAATGCCTTTTTTCAGGCTTATGATTAAACTGTGACAAATAAGTAATTACAAATGCTATGTCTGGATGCGTTCTATTAGATAAATATAATAATTCGCCTATAATTTCCTGATATATGTTTACATCAATAGTTTCATTTGTAAGTGGTAAGCTTTTATCTTCTCCTTTAACAATTGGGGTTTTTACTGTTTTACAATCACTTAGATTGTGTTTAGCTAGTAATGATTCAATGTACTGAGTCTGTGACAAATAGATACCGTCATTATTTTTTAATATTTCTATACCTAGAAATTTTGATTTATTATTTTCATGTAATTCAAATATTACTTTAATTTTAGAGATTATATCTTCATACATTTCTTGATTATTGCTGAAAATGCAAAAATCGTCAACATAGATACTCAAAATAAGAAATTTATCATTATCACTTTTAATGAATATGCAATTATCTGAAGCTGTTTGTACTAATCCCAATTTCTCTAATTCAGATTTTATTTTCAAATACCAGTTTCTCCCACTTTGTTTCAAGCCATAGATACTTTTCTTTAATTTACATACCTTTCCTGTACCTATCGACCCTTCAAAACCCTGTGGTGGTAACATGTATACATTTTCCTCTAAATTACTGTATAAATACGCGGTTTTAACATCAAAGAATTTTACAATTAAATTTAATTTAGCGGCAATTGCAATTAGCAAACGAAATGTTTCCATGCACAGAACAGGTGAGAAAGATTCCGAATAATCGACGTTTTTAATTTGATTATAACCCGCTGCACATAACCTTGCCTTAAAAATTATGTTACCTGAATCATTTTGTTTCTTAGTATAAACCCATTTGCTTTTTATTAATTTTGCGTCACTTGGCTTATCAACGATCTCCCAAACATTATGTTTATTTAATGAATCCATTTCATTTTGCATCGCTATTTCCCAATTTTGCCAATTAATACCATTTTTCGCTTCTAAATAATTATTTGGGACACTTTCCGTAAAATTACTCACTATTTGTTTATTTTTTATTCTTTCACTTCTTCGTAATTCCAAATTACTTCCGGCTTCGACTCTGCAACTCTGCTCAATTTGCTTCCCCCCTTTGGCGCTCCCCTCAGCTGGCGCGCCAGAAGTAGAGGATTTCGATATGCTATTTTCTTCCGTTTTCTCATGAAAGAGTTCTAAATGCGGAATTTTGTTTTCTGTTGTTTGAGTTTCGATTTCATTTGGGGATGAATCATAGAATGATTGAATATCCCAGACATTATTATTTTTCTCAAAAAATGAACTGCCTTTTAATGATTCGTTGAATTTGACCGATCTTTCCTCAATTACTTTTTTACTTTCTAGATCATAAATTCTATACGCCCTACGTTCACGGCTATACCCTAAAAAAATTCCTCTCTTCCCTGGAATTTCAAATTTATTTCTCAATACTTTAGGGATATGAAAATATGCTATACAACCAAATTTTCTTAAGTAATTTAATTTAGGTTTTTTACCGGTCCAAATTTCTAGGGGTATTTTATTTTTTCCTTTACGCGGTGTTACATTAGAAACTCGTGTACTAAAGTTTATACCTTCTGCCCAAAAATATAATGGTAACTGACTTTCGTATAATATAGTCCTAGTTCTTTCTAGTAATACTCTGTTTCCACGTTCCGCTTTACCATTCGATTCGCTATTATAAGGAACCGTTTTTTCATGTGAAATACCAGAATTAATTAGATAATTATCCAATTTTTCATTTACAAACTCCAGGCCGTTATCTGACCTGAGCCTTTTGATTCTTTTACCAGTTAAATTTTCATGCTTACTCTTAAAATTACAGAATGTTTCATATACCTCACTTTTATTTTTCAAAAAATAAGTAAAAGTACATGCCAGAAAAATCATCCACTAAAATCATGAAATATTTAGCACCCCCTAACGACACAGGATTAATTGGCCCACACAAATCTATATGAATCAATTCTAGAATTTCGGAACTTTGTTCTATATTAACAGGTGGATGATTTTTTCTAGTTACCTTACTTATATCATAAATTTCACAATTAAAATCATTTATGATATCTACATTTATATAATCACTCATTTTAAGCATATAATTCGGATTTATGTGGCATAATCTACTATGCCAGATTTCATAATTAATATCATTCAACACAACATTACATTCTTTAATAGTAATTGGCTCTAAATTAATTTCAAGTTTGTTATTATTTCTATATGCTTTAGTGACTAACTTATTATTACTATCAAAAATTAGTACAGAATTTTTAGTAGATTTAATGCTGCATCCTTTATCCATTAATGAGGTTACCGACAAAAGATTATATCTAAGATCTGGTACAAATAACACATTTTTGATAGTTAAATAAACAGGATTTTTACTTACGGTTTTTGCTTTGACGTTTCCGGTGCCATGGCACATGATTTTTGCTTCCTTACCTGCCAAGAAGATTTCTTTATTTTCTGGTTTTAATTTATCAAACCAAATTTTATCTTTTACCATATGGTCGCTCGCCCCGGAATCTAGAACGAAAACATTATCACACAATGAATCAATAGTAGAAGCACTAAAAACAGAATTATTTTTTTCTTCTTTCTTATCAAAGCGAGAATTGTTTTTTCTGTTCTTCTGTCCCTGTTTATAACCATAAGTGTTAAATGTTCTTTGTGAATTGTTTTTATAAAAACAGTCCTTTGCAAGATGATTACTCCTTCTACAGATATAACAAAGTTTTTTGTTCTTGTCCTTTTTCACGAAGAACGCTTCGGGTTTATTTTGTTCATTATGCGGATTCAAGCTTGATTCTTCCTCTCTTAAAATTTCTAAAACTTCCTCCATAGATTTTTCCCTTTGTGTTTTCAACACATCTCTGATTTTGCTAAAGTTTCCCGATAGTCCTCTTACTGTGTGATAGACCAGCTCTCTCGTAGAAATTTCCAATCCTAACGATTGACATTTTACAGCTAGTCCTTTTGAACGTGCTATGTAATCATTTACAGGTTCATTCTGTTTCATCAGTAAGTTTTTCAGTTCATTTCCGGCGTCTATTCTTCTATCCTCTAATTGCCCAGTAAAAGTGTTCTTTATATTTTCCCATAAGATTTTGGCATTTTCTTCATTAGAAAATTGAAGAGCGTGTTCGTCGGATAGAGAAAGCTTCATATAGGCGACTGCATCGGAGTTTTTCAGATCCCATTCTTGAGATTCCGCTGCGCTCAGTCCTTCTGGTTTCACCGTTGTAATAACAGAATCGAGTCTTTTAATTGATAGGGCTGCTTTTATTTTCATAGCCCATATGAAATAATTATTACCGTTTAACTCCGGTATATTTATTCTTTCCATTCTTTTCTTTTGGAGTAATTATTTCAGCAATTTTGATTTCAAGAATTTCCTAGAAAACCACGCTCTGCTACCATTTGTTGTAATATGAGTTCCATTAAAACGAATTCTTGAATATATATATAGCTGACATTTATTGTAGACGATAAACAAGACGATTTACATTACACACATTCAAAATAAGTAGAATTAAACATATTTAAATGCAGATTATCTTTGTATTTTTAGTTGTTTAAGCACACAGGTAATAATGGCCACCAAGGCCATTGCACACAGCTACATTCCTTTTTTAACTCTGGCGTGCCTCGCTGGGAGCAGTTGGAGAGCTCTCTTTCACGCGCATGCGCAATTAAAGGCGCATCTGTTTTATTTATTAAAATGAATCGTTCGCTACTCCAACATATATATATATATTATTTTCTTCTGTATTCATAGATTTGATTTGTAAATATTTTTGATATCTGGTTTTGGATGGATTTACATGTTTTGAGATGGCCTGAACTCCTGAACATGATTTAAACATTTTTAAAACATGTTTGTCTCTGTATGTCAAAAAAATTTTGGAAGTTCTAAATCAAAAACTAATACATGGATTTTATAAAAATTTATATTTAGTTGCATTTTGAAATGAATAGGTGCATATCAATTTTTGGTGCATATTACCCAACAGGTAGTACTGCTATGCTGTGATTTTACACATTTATGGGAAGAAAGCTCAGCTTCTGTAGTGCGTACTTGCACAAAATTTGATATTTGCCTTTATGAGAAACTATGTCGATTCAGTTTGGATACATATATGGCACTGCTATGCTGCAATTTTTTCAGTGTACAGCAAGGCTATATCTCATCTTCTGTACATATAAATGCACCAGAATTAATATGTGAGATCACCATCATGAAAATAGCTGCTAACTTAATTTGGATGTACAGTCGGTAACAAAAATCTCTAGAACACTAGCAAACACTAGCAAAAATTCTTACATAAAAAAAGTACACTTAATACAGTTTTGTTAAATAAATCCTTGTCGAATCCTGTTTTTAGACTGACTAAGAACAGGATTCGACAAGGATTCATTTAACAAAACTGTATTAAGTTTACTTTTTTATATAAGAATTTTTGCTAGTGTTTGGAGACTTTTGTTACCGACTGTATCTTAGCTGATTGATTACTTTTCCATTATTCAACTTTTGTGATTGTTCTATATAATTACATCTCAACATCTGTTGGTTAAAATTCCATCAAGTGTATGTCAATTGCATCAACTGTATGAAAAACTTTTACTGTCTGAAGCTATATTGATTAAAATTTTGTGCTTGTAACCAGTAGGTGGTGCTACTATATACAGTAATATTTGATATAGAACAAAGTTTTGTGATGGCTACAACATACTAGTTATTTTTGCTTGCCCGTATATATGCTAAAGAAAGTATTGTTTTTGGATTTATTTATTTTAAATGTTTTTAATGAAATTAGGTTTTCTGCAACATTATCCCACTTAAGATAATGTTGCACTTTACATTAATTGTTATTAGTCAGGGATGGGGAATTTTTAGAAATTTTTACCAGCCAAGGATTTTTTTTACCAACCAGCAATATACGGTACATAGTCTAAATAAATAAAATTTATGCAAATTTAAGGTAAATTGACCATCTAGTAAAATTTTTTCAAGTTCACAAAACACCATTTCTTAAAATACAGTGTTCAATATAGAATAATGACATCTTTAAAAGATAATAAAATCTAAAATAGTTGTCCATTCAAACCGTAGATATAGTAATCAGAGGTCGATCCAGGCAAAAATTGGGTCCTCTTGCTGCCCTTTCACAAAATTCCACACCATAAAAGAGGACCCTTCACAAAATTCAAGTCCATAAAAGGGGACCCTTCACAAAATTCAAATCCATAAAAGAGGACCCTTCACAAAATTCAGATTTATGAAATGAGCCTTGACAAGATTTGTTTTGAAAAAGCGATTTTTTTTTTTTTTCAAAAACGTTTCCATGTTTTCTGTATTATTTTTAATTGATTGATTCAATGAAACTATGGTAATTTGATATTAAACATTATTCAGAATGGCAGTTAAAATAGAAGGTTTTATACACTATTTTTTTTTTTTTTTTTCACAAAAATAAATAAAAATTTCACAGAAATATTTTGTTTTTCACAAAAAGGAGACCCAAAATTTAAAACCTGGATCAACCCCTGGTAATATATATAGACCCATGTTATTGAACAAAAATTTTTGATGGCAAAAAAAAGTTTTGGAATCAGCCATTAAAAGCATTGAAAAAAAAAAAAAAAAAAAAAATGAATTTGAAACTGTATTTGGAGTTTTTCATTCATCTTTAGTAAATATGCTTTAAGGAGGAGTTTTTTTTTTTTTTTTTTTTTTTCTTTTCTTTTTTCTTTATTTATTTATTTCTGATTTGCACAGCCACACTGCTTGCTGTTTTACTATGTTAAATATTGGCAACAAAACTAACAGTCTTAAAATTCACTCACCAGTGATGAGTAAATCAAGCATTTTCCCACCCCTTGTTATAGTATTGTGAATGAAGCAGCTTAATTGGTTAAAGTGCCTGTGTCATAAAAATGAATTCACAAATTTGAATCTTGCCTATGACTGTGATTTTTTTTTTTTTTTTTTTTTTGTAACAATTTTCTTTTATTACTAAAAAGCGAAAAAGTATAAAAATATTAATGAAAAAAATATATGTATATTTTTTTAAACTGATATTTTACTTTTATTCATATTCTAAAAAGTAAGAAAACAAGGTTATTAAGAACCTCTAAAAGCAAACTTTCAACAAAAATTCGAAAATTTTAAAAAAGGCATGAAGCTATTTGATTAACAATACATATAGAAATTTTTTTTTTTTTTTTAAATGTGTGTATTGTTGAACCTGTTCCAAATAAATAAATAAATAGTAATATTTGCTGAAACTTTATTTTTAAGTACTCTAAATGACTTGTTTTCTTATTTTTTATGTTGCTGATAAAAACATTCTATTGTTCTATCACTTAAAAAATATTATTATTATTATTTATTATGTTAAGATAAAATAAATGTTAATATTTAATCACTTCTAGAATCCCTATCGTTTTAATTACAGTACTTTTATACTCACAAAGAAGCTCCTCCTATGCCTAGAATTGTACAATTTTTTGATCCAAGTAAGGTCAAAGCACCCAAAGATTATCCTTGTGAATATTTGCCTGATTGGATGGTAATTCTTTCTTTTTAATAAATGTGTGCAATTTTTTATGTATTTTGTTATATATCTGCTTTTAATTTTATGATTTTATTTTGAGTACTTAGATGATAAATATATATATACATTTTTACTTTCTTCTATATTCAATAGAAGGAAAGTATTGGATTCATAAAAATTTTTGACCTCAGGTTTTTGATGGATTTATATGTTTTGAGAGCTGTAAAACACGATTTGACCATTTTTAGAAAATGTCTGCCTGCCTACCTGTCTGTATGTGTGACAAAATTTTGGGGCAACTGTATCTCAGATACTATTGCACAGAATTTCATAAAATTTTATATGTAGTTCCAGTTGATATAAATTAGTGCCTTTCAACTTTCAGTGAAAATTGTTCTACAGGTGGTGTTGCCATCCCACTTTTTCTAAATTTTTAACATGGTTGTATGACAATATTTTGTATAAATGTGAATAAAGATAATCATTTTTAATAATCATTGTGAGATTAAAAATAATTATTTATGATAGTGATAGTCAACTGAGGAAAAAACTTTGTATGTGTAGAAGCATCGCTTTCCCCCCCCCCCCCCCCCCCTCGAGGGAGCAAATTTTCATTATGGGTATCTTTCAAAAAAACTCTCAATACCTTTAAAATAAATAGTTGAACCACTGATCTGCAGTAATTTGAAATAAGGTTATTGATTTTATTTATTTATTTATTTTTCATTTTTAACAAAAGGAAACTTAGTAAAAAAAATTATGGTGTCATATAGCAAATAAAATCGACTTTCTTTGGATATTTAGTGTTATATTACTTCTCTAGAATGGAAATCACTGCTTTCATTATGGAAGATACTTTTAATAAATAATAATTTTAATAAATTATTTTTATTAAGTGAAACTGTATAGGAAAATATAGAAGAAAGTCATGTAGTGTCCACAGCATACTAGTTTTTTCCTTGTTTCTTTTCATCTTACTTCCCATCTAAAAATATATCAAACAAAACATCTGCACAAAAATTATCTTGTATAGTGCAGTTATTTATGTAAGTAATAGGAATTTTTGTTGTTGCTTGGAGTGGTTCTTTCTAGAAATCTTTTTTTCTTTATAATTTACATAAATTAATACATTATTTGGTATTCTTGCATTCATTAGAGATATTTGTCTATTCGTTATATAGAGATTTGAAAGCAATATGCTGTTGAAGCTAATTTGTTTTTAAATATAGCTAAATACTTTTAAGTTACAAACTGTAGAAGTGCTTAGAATATTTTCTTTAAGTACTAATGCACTTTTGTAGGGGAATTTTTCAAAAATAAATTTTTAAGTCATCCATTTCTTAGAATTAATGAAAAAATGTACTTACAGACTCAAAAATCCTGTCTTAAAAATATAGATACCCATGCCCATACATCAATATTTTTATTTTCTTCCATATTTGTAGGAAAAAGTATTGGATTTCTTTATTTTATTTTATTATTATTTTTTTTTTTTTTTTAGTTTTTGACTGATTTACATAATTTGATAATTTTTAGAAAATGTCCATCCGTCTGTGTGTGTGACCAAAATTTTATGACAACTCTAGCTCAAGTAATGCATAGAATTTCATACAAATTAATATTTAGTTGCACCTTGACTTAAATTTGGTGCTCATCATCTCTTAATGAAAATCACTAACAGGTGAGGATGATATACAGCAATTCCTCACATTTATGGGAAGACTATATCTCAGCTTTTATTCTGCATAATAATTAAAAAAAAAAAAAAAAAAGAAACTTTATGTGAAAGAACCATTAAGAAAAACTGTGCTGATTCAATTTAAGTGCATGTCAGCAGATACACCCCACGACAAAAAGATAGGTACAAAGGGTTTTTTCTTTGATTTTTCATAAAATAACATTGTCTAAATTGTGCTTATCATTTATTAGTATCATAAAATAACACTATTCCTGGACTAATTTTTGTTTTAAGACTAACTTAGAAAAATTTTAAGACTAAAATTTTTCTAATTTAAGACTACACACCGCGACAAAGAGATAGGAACAAAGGGGTTTTTATTTTATTTTTGAATATGATTATTTTGAATATGAATACTTTGAATATGAATCAAATATTTAAAATGTTTTTGATATGATAATATTTTATTATGATAATAAATGATCAGCACAATTTAGATAATGTTATTTTATGAAAAATTAAAAAAAAAAAAAACCTTTGTTTCTATCTTTTTGTCGCGGAGTGTAGTCTTAAATTAGAAAAATTTTAGCCTTAAAACTTTTCTAAATTAGTCTTAAAACAAAAATTAGTCCGGGAATAGTGTTGTTATTTTATGATAATAATAAATTATAAGCACAATTTAGATAATGTTATTTTAGGAAAAATCAAAGAAAAAAACCTTTGTACCTATCTTTTTGTTGTGGGGTGTAAGTGCTGCTGTTATGGTTACACCTTGTGCATAGGAAAAACATACATCTCAATTTTTACAGTGTATAAATGCATCACACTGGATATATGAGATGACATTATAAAAAGAATGCTGACTAAATTTCTGCTCATTTTGGCCAACATGTGGCACTGCCATGCAGATTTTTTCCCTTTGTATGGAAAGGCTAAAAGAAAAAATATTGTATGTGTGCATTAGATTAATATTAATATAATTTCACTAATTTAAATTTTCTTATATTCTACTTGCAAAATTTATGTGAATCCTGTTTTTTTTTTTTTCCTTGAAGTTTATTTCAACTGTAAGGAATAGCAAAAAAAAAAAAGAAAAAAAAAGAAAGAAAGAAAGAAAAAAATGCAGTTTTATAAATTATGTGAATAAATACAATAGCAATAAAAATTCATTAAAGGACTAGTGTTAAAAAAATAATAAATAAAACACTTTGTAAGCACGCAAAGTCACAACACTGAGACTTTGATGCTACACTTGTGCCTACTTTCTTCTCCTGATGTAGAATTGTGTTAATATTTTCATCCAAAACAGCAATTACGATTATTATTTTGCAGATTGTGGTGTTTCTTAAAAAGTTTTTTATTTATTAAATAAATACAGTGTTTTAATCAAATATAGTATTATTAACTAATATTTATTACAAGCTGGTTTCTAAACTATATGGATTATGAAATGCATTGCAGCAAATACTATTTACAAAAAATTATCTCATTTCAAATCTTTTTTTTATTATTATTATTAACTTCAGCAGTAAAATATAAAATTATTGTTATTATTTTCCCCAAAAGTCTAAATTTTCATTATGTGAAATGTGTTCTTAAAGTTCACATTTGTTTAATTACTAATTATGTATATGTACTAATAGTAATACATTTTAAAATTCTAAAAGTCTAAGTTATTTTATGGTCACAGATGATAGCTCTTTTCAGAAATGGTTATGTTATCATATTTCACACAAAGTGAGAGAGATTAAGTCAGTTAAAAAATATTTTGTTAGCTTCTGTTATTTTATTTTACTTAACCCTTTCGGGCCGACTGCCAGCAAGAAACACGTTCATTTCCTTGCCAGCATGCTAGCATGACAAAACATTTTGTTCATCCCTGGCTGTCACACATTTGTGCCAGTATCCTGAAACAATTTAAAGCTATAATTTTTGGCACAAGATGGCATTATATGTCTATAGGATTTGAGATATATGCATATTTTACCTTTTACTCTAAATGAGAGTAACATGACTTCACATGCAAGTGTATTTTAATTATATAAACATAAAGAAAAGGAATGTTTCCAAATTGCATGCTTTATGCCTGCTGCTTAAATGAGCACATGTTTTTTTTTTTTTTTTTTTTTTTTTTTTTTTTTTTTTGTTTATAGTAAGTAAGGGAGTTTTATTTTCACTAGAACGATGGGTATTTGGGTTTGCAGTGCAGTTTTTAATCGATAATAAGATCTTATAGATGTGAAATATTTCTGTTTTTACCATTAGAATGTCGAAATATCGAAAATGCTTAACTGATAGGCATGAGATTCTTCCGTGGATACGCAGTTTTCTGCTTTTTTGTGATTTTCTGTTATTACCTTTTTTATGTTTTGTATTTTCTATTCTTTTTTGTTGTTGTTGTTATTCCCTTTTTTTTTTTTTTTTTTTTCCCCGATTTATTTTCTGTAAATTAAGGTTATTTGATAATTACAAAAGCTGAAAATAAAAAATAAATAAATAAATAAATTGGAAACTGCAAAAGTATTTTCATAAAACCTGTACCAAGAACCTTTAATGCTATTTTTCTTCGATAGATGGCACCACCAAACATTCATACTGCGAAATCATTAATTTTGTAAATATATATGACTGATATTTTTTACAAATTAAAATGAATGTGTATATATATATATATATTAAAACATACAAATTTGTTATTTAAAAAAAAAGAAAATCCCAGTAAATCTGTTATAAATAATAATAATAATAATAACTAGAGGACCCGTACTGCTCCGCAGCATTAGGATAGACTATGTATGAGAGGGTGTAATTATTACATAAAATCATTTTACAGTACTTCCTTCCAGACAATATTAGCTGTGCGTCGGCCCTTAGGTTTAATTTCTACCTTTACATTTCTGAATGTTCTTCCTCGAGATAAAGCAACATACAATTGTCCGTGGCTAAAAACAGGATCAGCCAAATAGATTCCAACTCGATCCAGCGTTTGACCCTGCGCTTTGTTGATGGTAATACAAAACGCTAATCTAATCGGAAATTGCCGTCGTTTAAAAGAGAAGGGCACTGTCGTGTCAGATGGTGATAAATCGATGCGAGGTAACAGTACTCGATCTCCAATATTCATACCAGTTAAAACTTCTAAATCTAGGATATTGTCATACATTTTCCTGACTAATAATCTCGTCCCGTTCAGTAATCCTTTAACTGCATTCAAGTTTCTGAGAAGCATTACAATGGCACCTTCTTTTAAAGTTAACACATGAGGAGGTAGACCACTCATCTCAAGGCTGTTCAGAAACTCCGGAGGAAACTGCAATAGTTCACCTTCTTCTTCAGTTATCAAAGTATTGACACTGGTGTAAGACCTTGAAGTTCCTGGAAGTAGATTTAAAACTGTCCTATTAATTTCGTCACAATGTTCATTTTTTGGTGCAAGAATTGCAGTTGTGGAAAGATTCACATGATCATGTGAGGATGAAGATAGACTTTCACCATAAATTTCAGAGGCAATATCTTTATCTGAAATCATTGAAGAAGGCAGTTCAATTAAATTCTCATCATTAGAAGGGTATTCACCATCACCAATTTTCAAGAGGAAGTGTGCAAATTCAGATTCGTCCACCTTAGTTCGCATATTTTTCTTGAGCTTGAAGATTTTAAAAAATGACCACAGAGGTGAAAACTTGATTGAATTTTGTACTGTAGCAGCTCGTGATGAATGAGGAACAACAGGTAATACTTGTCGGAAATCTCCTCCCAATATGATGATTTTTCCACCAAATGGCACATCATTACCCATTATATCTTTCAGTAATCGGTTTATAGACATTAAAGAATGTTTGTTTGCCATGGGTGCTTCATCCCAAATGATGAGCTTAGCAGAACGAATAATATTAGCCTCTTTACTGTTCACATTCAGACCTGAAACAGAGTGTTCATGTAAATTTAGAGGTAATTTAAATCGGCTATGAACTGTACGACCATGGGGAAGCAACATAGCAGCAATTCCAGTCCACGCTACAGAAATGACTTGTATTCCTGAATTAATGCAACTTTGGATTAAACACCTATACACAAAAGTCTTTCCAGTCCCGCCTGGTCCATCCAAGAAGTATGCCTTGCAGTCACTTACTGACGCATCATTATTCTGAAGTAAGTGAAGAATTTCCTCAATAAAAACACTTTGTTCTTCATTAGCTGTAGCCATCATTTGTGTTAGTTCTCCAAATTGAATTTTCTCTCGATGTTTCTCTACATTTTGCGGGACATCCTCAATGGTAGGTAAATCAAAAGATGAAAGAGAAAAACCATGTAATTTTAGCGTACTGGAAATGTCCTGCAAAGCAAATTGGTAAGATATTTCAGCTATGTGAGATCTAAGGAAATCTTCAGACATAGCATCTTTGAAAATGTTCCATAAATTCAAAGCATTTGAAGGTGATTGAAATATACATATATAGGAGAATAAGTGTCGAAGCTGATAGGGCATCTGAAAGGAAGAGGCCTCTTCAAGAGCGCGCTGCCATTCAATATCATCCAATACTAAACCTCGTGCTGTAGCGGCTGCTTTAAAAGTAGGGTATGTCACATTTTCATAAGTCCTCAAACCTTCAAAACAGGTGGCTCCTACCACATGGAGCAACAGTAGACGTAAATGATAGGGCTCAGAATCAGAAGGTGGAACGTTATACATTCGGCCTATAGTTTTAGAATAAATTTTACGTTTGTGCCATTCATTCTTAATCCATACATAGTGAACTGGGGTTTCTGGGTAAATGTAAGGACTTCTTGTTATAGGATTGCTGTTCAACTTAAACCACGCAACTAACTGTGTTGTACGTAACTCTGCTTGGATTAATGCTTCCTCAGGCGCATCATTTTTGAAATATACATTCTGAGAATTGGGTAAATGAACTGGTAACCGAACTACAGTGTGCGATTGATCATGCATGGGATACGCGAACGTTCTCCAAGCAGCTTCACTTGGCCCAACATATCTAGCGTTCAGAAATACATTAATTTCATCATGATCAAGGGTATCATCTTCAGCGGCGGCAGCTACCTCTATATTGCAGCAATCGTGGCCTTTATATACATACTTATGAATGTATTTGATAGAACGTACACTCGAACAGATTTCAACATTGATATGAGCGCGAAAATAGAGCAAGAGAAATGGATTGTATGGAACAATGAATTGATTAGTTATATCGACATACTCTCCATTAACGCGTTTCGTTATTGTACTCCCATTGTCTCGTCGTCTGTAGAGTGGATACCCATTCACATTTTCTTTTGTTTCCTCTGTAAAAGCTTTAGGGAAGTTCTTTTTACATTCTCCATCTTTCATACACACACAGGCCGGATTGAGATGACCACACGGTCCGTGTACCATATGGGTCTTTACCAGGTCATACAGTTCTTTTTGTGAAGGATCGGGAATTTCAGCAGACACAACTTTGTCAATATCTTCCGGATTTCTGAACTTAGAATTATCTTCTAATGTTAAAAGCAAATGAATATGTGGCAGCCCGCGTTTTTGAAATTCGACGGTGTACAAAAAAGCTCTGACTTCTCCAAATATCTCCATTTTATAAATTATTCGCATTAACTCTTGCACTTTAGCATGGAAAACTCGTACCACAATGTCTGGCCTGTTATTCGGTGTCTCCCAAGGATGAATACTATCTTTTATTTCTGGCCATGCAGGATGGCAAGTAAATGTAATGAAAATATCTGGTTTACCGAACTTCCTCACTAATGCCATAGCATCTTGGTAATTCTGCATCATATTTCGAGGACTACCAATGAAGGACGAAGGCAGAACTACAATTCGACCTACTCTCAACTTTTCCTGTTCAGCTCTCACACGTAAAGCGTCTGATAAGCCTACATATGTTTCTACACGCAATTTAGTTTGTTCTCGGCGGATGTACTTCAGTCTATCACCTTCAATGCGACAATAATAGTCAACAAAAAGTTGTTGAGTAAGTTTTCCAGCATTTATCACAGGGTTGAAGGCACCAGCAGGACCACTTCCTCGCACTGCAATTCTATATAAAACATACTCTCGCATAGTAACAGTCTTTCTTATTTTTGTTTGACGTACACCTTCAATAGGCATATCTATATGCCAACCAGATTCACCGCAGGGAAAAATCAAAGTATAACACATAGGATCACAATGCATACTATCATAATTTATTTTCTGCAATCCGCCTTCTTTTTCATACACTGAGATATGTCTGTGAGAAGGTGGCGCTCCGTCACCTGTTTCAAACACAGCAGCAATTTCAGAAAATGATGGGTCATTATAACGTCGCTTATCTTCAGATGGTTCATGATAGAATCGCATAACAAAATTGAGTGGATGACGATTGTCTTTCTGAGCAAGAACTTTTTCCTCCTCGACCTTCTGATGCATTGTCTTATATGAGCGAACATAAGGATTACATTTTTCCAACAAATTGTTCAATTTTGTAAGTGTTTCTTCAGTCAAATCTGGGTTAGCACCATGGGACATTCTTATTTCATTAGCTTTGGCAAAATCAAGAATATATAACTGACCATATGAAGTGCTTTGTAAATCTTTGGGATAGAGAGGTGAAACTCGATGATGTACCATTCCGTGAATTCTGAAGGTGTAAGGACCATAATTTGGTGGCAACTCAACTTTTGCACCAAATGAAGCAAATGACATTGCATTATTGTATTGGCGAATATTCTCTCTGAAATTCTTGGATTTTCCATCAATACATGTGAACAACTTTTCCAATTCATGAAGAATAATAATGGGTGGAAGTTTAATTTTACCATCATAGCAACAGAGGGTGAAGCGGCCCGCTGTATTTTTCTCGGCTTTAAAATACAGTGCAGAGCAATGCTGACAAACCTCCTGAAGACTACCTACAGAGAAAGATTTCACATCTGGAATAACATCTGAAACGGCGCACCTTGAAGTAATCTTAAATTTCTCAATTTTGTGAATACGCTGACTTACAGTCTTAGCAGTTAACTCACGACGACCTGTTAAAGTGGCTTTACGTTTAGGCCTCTGAACAATAACAGCAACTACTTCATTGTTGGGTTGGCATTCACTGTCAGCCAATGAAAAAATGTTTTCAACATGATTACACTCTTCCACAGCTGCTACATTCGTACTTGTAGTACTCTTATTTTTCAAAACACTATAATTTCCATCGTCCAAGTTGCCAGAAAATAATAAGTCGTGAATAATGAGGCCAGAACCATAGTCAGTAATTACATCACTATTCTCCCTGTGAACTCTGAACAGGTAATCGGAAAATAACTCACTCACACTGTGAAGTTCAGCATGCCCACCTTTCTGTCCATTATCACCCATTACACATTTATAATCAGTCATTCTACTAATACTTCCTCCATAAGATTCGTCACCAATAATATAATTTTTATATGCACGCCACTTCTTTGTAATATTGTCAACAACAGCTGAGCGTATTTCAATATGCCTATCTTCAGTACCATACAGACAGTGAGAAATTGCTCGGAATAAACAATTACCATCACCAATAATAGGAATCACTTCAAAACTGTTTGTCTTTGAAGGACCACACGTCATTGAAGAATTCTCATCCGCAGAGAGTCGTATTATTTTTGTGGCAGAAGGACCACACGTCAATGGAGAATTCTCATCCGCAGAGAGTCGTCTTTTTTTGGTCAACTTCCATTCCTCACACATCCTTTTAGCATTCTTCGTCTTCCTACCAAGACCCATAATTAAAAGTTCTGAAATGCAAATATTTAAAATAATTGACCACTAAACTAAATAACTAAACTAACTAAACTAAATAACTAATTGACCACTAAACTTATCTCTACTTATAAAGGATTTAGAAATAACAATTAGCAGCAACATTTCTGTCTTAGATAAACACGTGTCTTTAGTGAAAATGCGAATTGTTAACTTAAAAGAAAACATTTTTTTTCTTTTTTCTTTTTTTTTTAAACTAAGGGGCACTGCCCCCTGCTCGCTCCGCTCACCAACCCTCGAGGATGGCTTTCCCTCCCCCCCCCCCCCGACATGCTTCGCTCATTAATCCCTGCGGGATTCTACCCGACTATTCGCAAATTTGCCTTTCATTGAATTGGAATATTAAATAATACATAACACAAGAGAAAAGTTGAAAAATATTATAGAAATCCACCATATTTGGTATCACATTGAAATTCACAATATTTAATATGCCGTTTATAAAATGTGAAAAATCTGTTTTAACGTTCGACAATTTAATAACAATTTGCCATTATTTTGAGAGAAAACATATGTTATACAGCTAGAAACACAAAATAAACAACGATAGCACCAACTGTTTAGAACAGAGAGAAATGCTTAACATCTAAACGATTTAGCGTTACAGCTTTAGTATACGATCCACTTGTTAAATTTTTGTCACTGTTTGACGATGAATTTTTCGGGCATTATTGCTTGATTAAAGAAATTATTAACTTATTTTTTCTAATGCCTATATTTTTTACTATTGAATTTTTTTTAGTTAATTTAGGGCAATATGTAACACTCTGGATTTATTTCCAATGAGCAGCAAGGTTTAAAATGGTGCTTACAACAGCAAAGATGCAACTTTTTAAAGTGCATTTTTTCTAGAATATGATTTAGTCAGATCCATTGAAAATAAATACCTTAAGTGATTATTGCAATTATTGTAAACATTTCATTAGTAGTAGTACGACAGGACAATTTCTTTCAGATAGCGATTTTGCATTGTCGCCATCAATTTGCCAAGATGCCCGTAAATATCTGATTTTACCATTTCTTAAACTATATTAAATACTAAATTAAATCGGGGGGGAAAAAAAAGAGAAAAAAAATCACATTTTTCGAAACCAACTGATAAGTGAAAAATTCATCCTTGATTATGTTGTAAAAACGAATTGCCGGTTTGAAGTATCCGAGATAGACCATGACCACTCATAAATTGGATGGCTTTTGACTATTTGTTGACAATACTTTCTGAATAAATATTCATGATGGCTCCTGGATAATTGTTGGCGATATCTTCTGAATTATTATTATTGTTGGCGATATCTACTGGTATATATTGAAAAAAAAAAAATGTGCTAAAGCAATAGTACAGTTTAACCTCTTGGCGAAATTTTAAATTTGGCACCGAAGTAGATTAGACTTTTCTTGCAAAAATCTTGACATGCATAACTGAGATAGATAATTTAAATCATCGTCAAAATAAATGAAAAATTTTAAATCTGCCAGTGAGGTCCTGTTTTAGGTGTAACTAAAATATTTTGAAACAACTATAGCATCTCCCCACAGCGGAATTTGGCGATTTATTTTGGCGATTATGGTTAAATCATAAATCTAAAAATCATAAATGATAATCATAAGCTAAATTACAAATCGTAAATCATAAAATCATAAATCCAAAATAAACAGCATGCAGGCTGCCATATTATATTGCAAACAGTTATTTTGAAACAACTATAGCATCTCCCCACAGCGGAATTTGGCGATTTATTTTGGCGATTATGGTTAAATCATAAATCATAAATGATAATCATAAGCTAAATTACAAATCGTAAATCATAAAATCATAAATCCAAAATAAACAGCATGCAGGCTGCCATATTATATTGCAAACAGTCCAGAACGACATCGTTATCGTTCAAATCGGCGCC
>OZ005650.1:140272340-140402340 GCA_963930645.1 Salticus scenicus | reverse complement strand
TTTCAATATTTTGCTGCTATTACTTTACAACAGCTACTCTGAATACATGGAATATTATGCAAAATATAATCTCTTGTTTACAGTTCGCAGAATTCAGAACTCTTATGGTATCAAATTTTATTATTTATTTATTTTTTATTTCATTTTATTTTATTTTTAGGGTTTATATTTAGCTGTATTTTTTTTATCTGTCAGTATAAATGTTTCATTTATCTTCTATGTTTCCATTTTTTTAACGTGGTACTCCGAATATGCAAAATATTTTTCAGAAGAATTCTTAATGCGTAAAAATCTAGAAAGAAGTAGAATTGTTACAACACAAATTACACTTAAAAATTATTTGATAAAAATCTTTATACATCATTAGGTATTCAATTTATACGTATCGTTAAATGCTAATGTAGTATCTCAAGTTCCATGAAAATTGCTTTGAAGTGGTGTTAATACCGTGCGTGTTACCGATACAAAAATGACATTTTTATTTATTTTTTATTTTTGCAATTTTAAAGAAAACTAAATATATCTCCATGTATATATATGATAGCTACATAAAAATTTATACAAAATGACAAGAAAAGCCTCATAATCGCATGCTACATACAAAACACATTTTAAGCGTTACTTTTTACAGAGTGATGCCAAACGTTTTCGTTATTTAATTTTTTATTGGTCTCCCTTTTACTTACGTGGCAAAACTTTCACTGAAATATATGAGATATAACATGCTTTTTACACTCCTGAAGTTTCAAGATGATTCATTGAGCACTTTTTGAGATTTTTGACAAAATGTCTAAAATCGAAAATGTCCGGTCATTTATGGAAAAGTAGTATACGTATACATACAAAATCTCTCTCTCTCTCTCTCTCTCATTCTGTTATTTAATTTTCATTTAACATTAATGTTTCGGTGTTATACATGCAAAGGAACTTCTGATTTGTATCTATCTATCTATCTATCTATCTATTTTTATATATATATATATATATATATATACTCATATACATGTATATATATACATAGAGAGAGAGAAAGAAAGAGGAAAAGGTGTAAATATGGGCACCCTCTTTTGTTTTTGGCATAAAGTTATTTTAATTTCGAAAAAATCGATGTTTTTGACCTTCATTAGCAACTATAAAAAGTTTTCTAGATGAAAGGATGCAAAACAATGATTAATATCAAATATTTCAATTCGGAAAGGAAGATTTACAAAACACTTTCAGAAAAGCAACTGAGAAAATGAGGTACAAATATGGGCCCTTTCCAGAAGAGTCACAAAAATTATTTTAAAATGTTTTAAAACATGATAAAGCAATACAAAACGTAGCGAATGAATTTATCACTCGAAAAAAAATATATATTTATAGAAATCGCTGATGTAATTGGCTCTTTAAAAACCGACCCAATCTAAGTGTGCCCACTTTTAGCACATAACACTTTATACTACACACTTTTCTCCGGGGGTGTGCCCAGAGAACATTCCATCACAAAAGATGCAAATTGCATCGCTCGAATTTACACGTCGTTGATATCCGGGGTGATATAATATTTTCTGTCGATAAGGGGAGGGACACAATAGTCTGATATGTCCGATGATGAATCGTATAATATCATAGATAAAATTTTTCTTTGAAGTCCTTTGGTCTTCTCACCCGTGGCCGGTAATTTACTTTTCCGGACTCTGGATGGTATCTTACTACGGGAAAACTCAAGGATGTCTTCTTTCGAGCACTTTTATCGATCAACTTATTAGTCAACTAATACTTGTATGATCATCAAATGATCAGCTGGACCTTGCTGCTTTACATGCACGAGTAGTGGTTCTCTTCTCAATGTTAAGAAAATACATAGAACCTATAAACTCTATTTGAAGTTACAGGGGCTCATATTTACAACAGTAAAGGGTACCCATATTTACACCAACCCCACCTTAAAAAATTAGCCTTTATCACATGTAACCTAAAGGCGTGCTTTTAAAAGTAGCTTAGGATTTATACTTTCTGGATATCACTGTGAAGTTATTTTAAACCAACCATAAGAACATGAAAAGAAAACGATTTCAGATACTTATCAAATGCTTGCAGTCCAATACAAACACCAATTTGCACAATAACTCACATTGCATCCACCCTACTTGAAATAAGGGTTCCAAATGCTCTCTACTATTTTATATCAAGAAATGGCACTATCTAAAGTCATTGCTGCAAGCCATCAACACCTCCCATAGCCACTATCGGAAGGTTGTCCATATTTACAATTGTGCCCATTTTTACACCTTTCTCTCTCTCTCTCTCTCTCTCTCTCTCTATATATATATATATATATATATATATATATATATACTACGTTTTAAGAAAAAAAAGTTGTAATTTCATATAACTCTAAAGTTTTTATGAATTTACATCAAAGTTGGCTGGTTGGTTGTAGGGTTTCAGATCGATTGACTACGTTAGAGTCCTGGGCCTATAGGTGGAATTTCTTCCATGGGGGGAGGGGGGGTCTTTCTGAAGGGTCCTAGCCGGTATTTATGCGAGTTCCGGAAAAAAAATATCAAAAAATCTGAACGGCTAGGTCGATGAGCGTGACCTGGGATCGAACCTGGTACTTTCCATCTATCAGCTTTGAGCGCAGGACTATTCGGCCGCGGGTGAGCCAAATATTCGTAAATGCTTCTGTGATAAGAGAAAATGTTATGTTTGAAAAATTATGAAAGGAAAGAAATATTCATTTCTATTTATCTTTTCACGAGCGTCTCTCTCTACGAGGGATTTGTATACTAGAGACCTAAAAACTTTTCATTTCCATTTGCTAACATGCACGATAATTTTTTTAAAAACTTGTGTAATACGTACTGTTTAGATGTTTTATGAAGTTTGTATATTAAATCATTTGACAATGCTGTGAAGGTACTGGAAATAAAGCGGTCGATTTCCGGTTAATAACTGACTTAAATATAGAATGGGTTATTCCAAACTCGAAACGAAAGTAGTCTCGTTATGAGTTCAGTCCGACTATTAAACGATTAAAAACTCCTAATTTGCATTTAAATTAATAAAAAAAAATTCTTAACCATTAATCTATATAAATACTAATCAACTTAAAAGGATTTACTCAACCGAACTACCAGATCACCGTTTGAGAATCAGTCCAGGCCAACATACAAAGAAGAACAAATCAAATAATCCACACTGAAATTTAATTTAATTAATTACAATATTCTGAACTGAATTAAATTGAATAGTGTACTCTGCTTATATTAATAAAAAGAATTATGCAAAATGAGTTGCCTGGATTTTAGAATAGAGTTGAAAAGGCCGTTTAAAGAACGAGACCTTCTTTACAACGTTTTACCTCTACGATTTAGAGTTTGACTGACTGGAACTCTTGCGCAGAAGAAGACGGGAACAGGATTCTTCCACGCATCACTCAAAATGGAATCAAAAGTCACTAATGGACAATATTCCTGTGACGTCACAGTAGGTAAAATTGCCGAACACGTGGCCGATATTTTGTAAACAAATTAGATTCAAGATGCCATTTTATTGTTACGCATAACATTATCCTAAATATTTCTCCAGTGAAATTTAATAATCAGATATTTGTTCAAACAAGAACAAAAGAGAAATGTAAACAACTGAATCGAATGATAAAGTTAAGACTATTCCATATCGTAAAATTGCAGAACAATTTATGTATACACACACACATATATATATAATGAATAAAAGATTAATAAGAACATTTTATACACACACACACACATATATATAGACATCAAAGCTTAAATAATTAGAATTTCAATCACTTTAATAAAGGAATTTATTAAATGGAACATCCAATTAAATTTGTTAACATCGCCACAGTTAAGTTGGCAACTTTTAATATTACATATGTTGATTAATATTAAAGTATGTTACTAAAACTAGATTAAAAACAAAACAAAGGTATCACTATATCACTCTTACATCAATTTCATATAATCTGTAACTCTTACAAATAATATTGCAAGATAAAAATATGCAAGCCACAATGCTTTGCTATGGTACAGTTGAGGATTGTTTGCCTAACCAGCTGATATTCTTGTAGCCTCGAACCCAAAGTGGGAATATGGTCCATTTGCATTGTGCTGATATCTGTTAACAGTTTCTGCACTGTCCGACACCCTGCTCTTTCCGCCAGTTATATATACATACATTCCTCTTGCCGTCAATTGAATGATAACAGACATGTGGCTTGTGTTAATATTGTTCACGAAGCTCTGTCTATTGTAAATTTCTTATTTCCATTATTATTTTTAGGTATAATTTCACATTTATTTGTTTTTCCTTGCAAGGTATTTTCATTGCAAGTTAGGTTGTTCCCATTTTTTTTAAGCAAAATAACTTTAGAAAAAAAAAATCGTATAGAATGAAATTTTTTATTTTTTGCTCCCTTAAGAGATGGCCGAACCTGATAAATTATCTCTTAAGTTTGAGAGTTTTTTACCACTAATTAAACTTCTAGTTTTTGTTTTTTGCTTTTCGTTTAAGTTTATTCTTTCGGGATATTCTGTATTTTTTCGCTATTTATAAAATAACTATTCTATTCTATATCAGCTCCTACTTGTTAAAATACGATTGATATGGATATTACGTAGAATTATATTAAAGTAAATATTCTGGTTGTTTTTATATCTTTACTAAAATTAATGATGATCAATTTTTCTTATTTTTCTTAAAATATTAACGACTATTTTAATTATAGTTATTTGTTAATTTTTTTTTATGTATTAAGGTAGCATTTTATCATCTGTTTTGTTTTTGAACTCTATTTCTTTTGTTATATATATATATATATATATATATAAGGTAATTCGGGGGAAGATGCAATTGGAGGGAAGACGCAATTTCGTTCCTAGCACTTTTATGTGTGAACAGATAGTAATACTGACCAGCATGTGTGAGAAATCTTGTCGCAGTGAGCACGTGGATCGTGAACTTATCTTAATTTATCGCCTTTAATTTCCGTTATTTTGGATATCGTGAGAATTTAACGTTTGGTGTAAAGCCCTTGTAATATTCGGTTGATCATATTTTAGGTTTATAAACAGATGTTTTATTTTAAATAAGATATTATCAATATAAGTGAATTCCTTATTCTTTTACGCGACGAAGGTAAGCAGAAGTGGCCTTAACCTTACAGTAATACGAAAATGAGCGTGTGTGGCATCTTCTCCCCATACTTGGGGGAAGACGCAACAGGATTCAGAAATAAATTAAATGACCTTTAAATGTTATGTTTTTATTTTATATACAGTATATTATAGTGCAAAATATAAATGGAATTAAAAATTATAATTAGAATATTATAATAATTATCATTTTTTGTACAATTATTTTAACAAACTTTCAAGTCTTTAGTAAGGATCTCTCCTGAATGCAGCTCGGAGCAAGACAGCCACCTAGGAAATGGAACTTCTGGGTTTTCAGCTACTGGAATTTATCTTATAACCCACAAACAACCCCATATAATGCGTGTGCTATCTCTGATGGTTTTAAGCAATCATACATCTGTTGCTTTCACAAACGGCGCATGTGACAAATGGCCTACACCAGCTGTTGCTTTCACCAGCAGAATTAGAGACTTGAATGTCACAAGCAGTTGCCTTCACCAGCACAGAAAACCATAGCCTCCATTAGACTTGCACATCGAATGCGAGAAATGGTAACACGAAGATTGCAATGGTGATCATTTGCACTAAATTAAATCTTGTGCAGGTTAACATTAAACTTGTACCCTTGTTAGTTTTAGCAAAGTAAATTAAAGAAAAAAAAATATTTCAGTTTACAAATTTATTTGTTTCAATTCACAGAGGTAATTTTCCATCGTCTGTCGTATTTTTCTTATTTATGTGGGGTTACATCTTACCTCATAACTGGTGGCATCTTCCACGTATATATGGGGGAAGATGCCACTGTTACATGAGTTACATGAGTTTATTTAACATGAAATTTGTCAATTGTTTATAGGCTGGGAAAAAAATTAATAAGCGTACATAATTAATTAACCATTGAAAAACGTGATGTGTTTTCTTCATTATCATATCATTTCAATTTTTGGCTGTGCAAAGCAAAACATTCTTATATATCGTGTCTTCCCCTGATTTACCTTATATATGTGTGTGCGTGTGTGTGTAGGTAGAAAGATAGATGGATAGATATAAGAAGCTCTGCAATGATATGTATCTTTTAAAAAATTATACATTCCAATTTCACCTTTAAATAAGTAAAAAAATTAAAAATTAAATAAAATAAATTTCAGACTATTTTTAACCTTTCAAAAGGTTGCTGCAATTTGGCTTTCTTTTGAATTCCCTAAGTGACTTATTTAAAAAAACTGCAAGAAACTACAAATTTATATCTCGTATTCCCTACTGTAGATTTTAATTCAATGCTACTTTTATCTACATTAAATTACTCTTCTATATCTAATAATCTTTTTTTAAAAATGTATAATAAAAAATCAAATATGAAATATGAAATATGAATGTTAAAAACCGACATGAAATAGTTACAATAATTTGTATAACTATTTCATGTAGGTTTTTCATTTCAATTAATTTCAATTCTTTAAATAATTTAAATTAATACCATAGTCATTTATTCAATAATAGAATAAAAATTTCAGACTGTTTTTTCATTATTGTTCTGCACTATTCAATTTGTATGATATTATAAGAAATATAGACCCTATGGGAATATTTTAGAAATATATAAATGTAAATTAATTTCAAAATGCCAACCTTAAATTACTCATACGAACGAAATATTTTGAGAAATAGATATTGTCACTGAATCCGAAAGAAATAAAAGAACAAAAGAAAAAGAATTCATATTTCGAAATTCCTTGCCATTACTTTTCCACAATCTATATAAATAAAGAGAAATGTCTGTATGTGTGTCTGCACTCTGGTGCTCACACTATTAATCGCAGATCTACAAAACTTGGTAGATGAGTAACTGAGACTCTGCAGGTGTGCACCTCATTGAGATTTTTCCGAATTTCGAATTTGAACTTTCTTATTCTTCTTCTTATTATTATTATTTTCAGTTTTAAACATTAGCTTCTCTGTTTCATTTTTCTAAAAAAATTTCTTTCATTTCAGTCGTCTGAATATCCTAGCAACGCCTATTACGCTATTTTTTATTATTATTATTATTATTATTATTATTATTATTCATTTAATTGGAGGCGATTTTTTTTTATTTATTATGTTTATTGAAAATCAAATGGTAATGCAGTAGAAAAAGTCAAGTAGGGGAGACTGGGGAGGGTTGACCCATTTTTTACAAAAACATTTTTAGAGAAAAAAATTTTACTTCCAGAAAAAAACTTTGTACACCATTTTATACCTGATATATTCTACTATCAAAATATGCATAAAAATTTTTCATACTTTGCAACAGAAAAGAGAAATAATGAATGTTATTGAAGCAGAATTTTTGGGTCAAGGCTCCCCACATATGGGAGGTTTGACCCACACAATGGGAGGGTTGACCCACCAATATTCACATATTATAATATTTAGGAAAAAAGTTAAGCTAGTCCTAAAATTTAAGAAAATTTGGAAATGAAATTAATGTGATAACAATAAAAGTTATAATTGATGAAGTAGCAATATTTCTAAAGCGTAAATTGAAAAAATTATATAAAAGAACACGTTCACACTACTAAAACAACTCTTAAATTAAAAATAGACATTGGCATTAAGCTTTGTTGTAAAAAGCTAGAAATGTTGAATAATAACGAATATTTAGCAGCACTTATACTCAGAAAAGTCAAAGTCAAAATAAATTCCTAATGCAACTCTTGCAGTTCCTTCAGCTGATATTGAATTTGGTAACTTTATCATATCATCCATTGAAACAACCGATATATCTTCCGCTTCTGGATAAATAAAGTAATTTGTTTCAGCAGCGCGGCGTAAAAATGTAGCAAGAAACTCTCTTTCTCCCCTTTGGTTATTCTTCCTACGAAATGAGATGCATTAGGCCAACCAGTTTTAGGACACAAATTTTACCAGCACAGAATCTCCTTCTGACATTGACTTTGATATCACAAACTCATCTTTACTGCTATCTGACATATGAGGGATTTCGTCATCCTCATCACTCAAGATTTCAACCAGATTAAAAAATTTCTGTTTAGAAAATCTTTTGGTTTTAGTATCTTTAACAGAAGGTCGTTTCTTCGATGCTCTCAATGCATGCTCATTTTCTATTTGCTCTTTAACTGGGTTATCTATCAATATTCAAGACTTTGCTTGTTTTCTTTTATAGTTATGTTTTCGTGGTCCAGCTTTCGGGAAAGGTCGAATCTGTTCAGGAGTCAAAGATGCAGATTTTTTAATTTCTGGCTGACAGGTGATCCTAGTGGAAGAAGTGACTTGTGAACTACTACTATGGGGAATATAATCTTCAGGAATGAGAGATAAAATACTTTTAGGTTGATAAATAATAGAGGAATTAATATTTTCAGTCCACAATAACAAAGAAATATATAAGGGAGGCTTGACCCGTGGGTCAAACCTCCCTTATATCATGTGGGTCAAGCCTCCCTCAATAGCCATTTGCAATTTCATAAAAAAAATCAGGGAATTAAACAGTTATTTAGCAAAACTAATTATAGCACATATTAGCTTGAAGTATATACTTTAATCATCTAAATCTGAATTCTGATATTTGATTAAGAATATTTGCACAATGCCTTACAAATTTAATCAAAATTACTCACTTTTTGATGAGAAAAACACAAATTTCAAGCTTGTTCAAATAATAAGCATGGGATAACTTTAAAACAAACATGGCTGTTACCTTGCATCAGTAGGATGTGCTGCCATGTGTTGGAAGTTTTTGAAAGTGAAAAATAGCAGAGTAAAGAAAGGTGGGTCAAGCCTCCCATAGGGTCAACCCTCCCCAGTCTCCCCTATATTAAATTTTAAATTTAAAAACTTATTTATAACAGTTAAGTTTATGCATAATGCATAATTTTATAGTATAAAACCATTTTACTTTTCATTTTTTTTTTATTTAATTAATTCCTTTAAGAGGAAAATCGCCTTTTTTTTAATAGTATTTATCGAAAAAAAATTATAGTATATAGTAGAAAGGATTAAACTTATTAAAATTTAAGTTTAATTAAAACTTATTTGCTTTTTATTTATTTAATTCTTTCTAAAAGAAAATCTACTTTTTCTTTTATTTATTATATTGATTGGAATTATACAGTAATATCGTGTATACAGCGAAGGCTATAGCCTTCGCTGTACATGGCTCAAAACTAAAACCAATACATGGCTCAAAAACTAAAATTTTTAATAGATGCTGAGATACAGTCATCATTAAAATTATTGCTCTTAAATATTAGCAGATCTACCTGTCATCGATAAATACCCAGATTAAAGTGCCTGGGAAAGGCCTTTCTGTCGGCAGTGGGAACTTTTACTCAATGCAGTGCAGGTAGAAAAGGAGATGCCGTCGGCAGCGGATACATGATGCGATAATTACAGCGATTTAAATGTAATTTCTTTTAGTGTTTATTTATAATGTGAAAATTCATTTAAATACAGTGACTAGCGAAGCGGGCGTAGCCTGCTAGTTAAATAATAACATAGAAATTAAATCCTTTTGTTACTCAAATCCACTAAATAAATAAAACATAATATTATAAAAACGTTTAATTATTTTTTAATTATTATTTCTGGAGAGAATATCAATTACTCTTTTCTCAGTTGAAATTAATTATTTAGTATGAATAACAAATGACACCGAGTATCGAATTTTAAGAAAAATGAGTTTACTGAAATTAGTGAAAGATTTTAGAATGAACATTTTTAAAATGTTTAGAAGTAACTTTGTTATGTTTACTAATTTTAAAGTAATTACTTAATGAAACTTCCATGCATATCAAGATAAATAAATGTTACATGGTAAACATTTTAAATTATTTTAATTTTATTAGTAGGAGAAACATACTCTTTTAAATGCAAATACAAAATTAAATAATAAAGGTTATACATTCTCCGTAGAAGTTTGATATATAGCTATCTGAGTTAATTTATTGATTAAAAAATGAGTTCCTCGAAATATTTTAAAAAGTGAAAGATTCTAAAATGAGCATTTGTATCATGTTTTAAACTAACCTTGTTAAGTTTACTAATTTCAAAATGTAATTATTGAGTTGTCCGGAAAGCTCGTATCGATTTTGAAGGAAATTTGAAACTCAACATATTTAAATACTCGTGGATAGTGGATTTTCATATTTTTAACATTTCTGCTAATTCACGTGTCGTATAGTACGGGTTATTTTCAATCAGTGTTTTAATCTTATCTTCATCTGTGATGGAGGGCCTACCCAGGCGTTCTTGATATTGAAGTCTGAAATCCCCAACTTCAACACGTTGAGCGCACGCAAATTTTTAAAATCCATTAAAATTCCATAATGATTCACTCCTGTAATAAATAAAAATTAAGCAAATTTGTAATAAATTTTCGATCATTAAATGTAATATTATTATTTTTATATCCTATTTTATATTCGCCGCCTACGGTTGACGCGGCTTTATATCATAATTGACACTGTTAGCCACCGATGACTAGCAGGGCACTCAACGTTTTAATTTTTTATTGGCACTGCTTTTACTTTCGGGATGAAACTTTCATTGAAATGTTTGAAGTATAACATGTTCTGCCCACTCTTTAAGTTTCAAGATGATTCCTTCAGTACTTAGAGATATGTGACAAAATGTCTAGAATCTAGAATGGCTGACATTACACTCAACGTGTTACATTTAGCAAACTCCTTCTGCACACTTCTTTTAGCTACAACAACTTCGCAATAAACAGCGCATATTTTGTGGTATTTTTGCCTTTCCAGTGAGAGAAAAGCATTAAATGCTTATAATGCTCTTTGTTTGCTTCCGTATTCAAAGGCGTATAAAGCTGGCAACAATTAAAGTATCATAACCATTTTTTTTTTCTAAATATGGCTGAAGTAGCGATCTTTAGAATATGTAGGCATGTCATTTGTTTTGAATCATTCTAATATATTCAGACCTTTTCTTATGCCACCTAACGAAAATCGGCACGAACTTTCCGGACGATCCAATATTTAACAGAACTTTCATATAGTCAAGAAAAATAAAAGTTTTATGGTGAACATTTTAAAAGCCTCTAATTTTATTTGTAGGAAGTGAAGGAAATGCGTGTTGCGGTAGGTTGTATTCGAACCGAGGTCGTTTTGGTAGTAATCCACCGCCGTACGTCTGGACAAAAGGTTAACCCATTGTCCATCGGTAAGTTAGGATTATCTACATTTGAATGGCGTTGATGGCGTCACTATAGTACTCCCCTCCTAGATAGTACACCGTCGTACGATCGATATTACTGTTGTAGACGGTAGCGATGACCAGATTGTGTTGTGAGTTGCCCCGTTTTGACAAGTTGAAGGAGCAATTGCGTTTGTTGATGCGGCGAGTTGAAGGTGTGTGGCGTGACAGGCTTTTTGTGCTGTGAGAACAGCGATTCACAGGCTTTGTTCCACGGAGAGTTTTTGTGGTGCTGCCATCTATTGCCATAGAGCGAAGTTAATAACTCGAAGCGTCCATGGTCACCAATGAAGGAAATGTGTGTTGCGGTAGGTTGTATTCGAACCGAGGTCGTTTTGGTAGTAATCCAGCGCCGTACCTCTGGACAAAAGGTTAACCCATTGTCTTTCGGTAAGTTAGGATTATCTACATTTGAATAGCGTTGATGGCGTCGCTACAGAAGTAACATCCTTTTTTAAATGTAAATACAAAATTAAATATTAAGTAATAAGTAATAAAGATTTTGAGTTCTCCGTAGAAGATTGGTATATATCTAACAGCTCGTTCGTTAATTATTTTCTCTTTCCATATAGACAAAAATAGTGTTGATTTTTGTGCCAAATTTTTGAAATTGGGATTTTGCTATATTTACATATTTTAAGATATCCTGAATCCGAAAACAATATTATTAGCGATTGATCGATCTCTCTGTGTGCGTGTGTCAGATTTTTTATCAGCGTAACTGAAAAAGAAAAAAATGGTCTATCAATAAATGCAAAATCGAAAATTTGTAAATGTTCATTGAAAGTGGACAAATGGTTCTTGTACAAGGACAAGTATTCAAATGTACTAACGTCTATGGAAGAAATCTTTCTTTAATGTCGATTTAAAATCTTTCTTTAATGTGATGTCACCTTTAGATTGTATTAAAATGAAATTAACATATTTTTATGCACATAAAAGCATGTTACACATATAACTTAAAAAGCATTCATCTTTAATTCATAGGACCGCACAAAAAATTTCTCATATAATAGCGCTATACTTGGAAATGCCATGTAATACAATTCAAGTTATGTTAGTAATTTTGTCCTCTGCTAAATTTAAGTACAGCATTTCCTTTGTGTTTTTTTAGTTCACAGTAAATATACAGAGATACAAAAAATTAGCTGAATAAGTTTCAAAGAGTGGTGTGGGTAAAAGTTCTGTAATTAATTTCATTTTTTTTTCTTTTTTTTTTTTTAAATTTAATAACAGTCTTAAATGTAGCTACAATGCCAAAACAGAGTTTTAAGAAGGGGATGGGGCATAACTCCACTAATACAAAAATGCATATGAAATATTTTTTTTTTTTTTAAACCTATTTTTAACATACGTCGGAGATGTAAACTTGCAATAATACTTTTCATCATACACCTTTAATTATAACAATATGTTTGTATTGGTGTATAGAAAAGTAGTGTCTTTGTCATACCAGATTATTTAAATTATTATAGGTTATACTTTTTCATTTATATCGTCAAATTATAATTATTTATCCATTTATTTTGGCTTTTTTAACTGTCATTTATTTATTTTTATAAGCATGCTTAAAACATTGGTTTTATTTCATTTAAAATTATTTATACATATTTATTTATCTTAAATACAGTTTTTAAATAATTTACAAATTTATTTTTCCCTTTTTAGAAATTGAGAGCTTTGGAATAGTCATCAGCTAAGTTGATAAAAAAAATTAAATAAAGAGTATTTCCAAATGCTATTTCCTTTTTTTAAATAACAGAGTTTTTAAAGCGATGCTATTTTTAATTGTTCAGCAATTTAAGGATATCTATTTACAAAATATTTTTATCTATCAAAAATAACTGTACACTTTCAATGTTTGATTAAAAAAAAAAATAATAATAATAATAATAATGATTGTCCGAGTTTTTTTTTTTTTTTCTATGTGGATTTCACATTTTTTTATGAGCGCATTTTAATATTCCTCTATACTGAGAAAGAGCTTTCAATTTCCAACACCATTGATATTAATTAATATTTTATTTTATCTTTGAATGTTATTATTTTTTTAAATCACCGAAATAAATAAATGCTTTTTTAATAGTTATGTATATCTTTCCGTCTTTTTGTTTATCAGAATTCGATTAGTTTTCGATTTAAACAAATTAAATTTCGAAAAGTTGGATAAAAATAATACTTTATTAATCATATATATATATTTAATTTTCAAGCAATAATGTAAATGTTAATTTTTAAATTGTATTTATTTGTTCAGGGAAAAAAAAAAAAAAAAAAAAAAAAAAGAAGAAGAAGAAGAAGAACGGAATCATTCACATTTCTAAAATGAAAAATTAGTTTCAATTAACCTTTTACGATTTTAGTTTTATGAATTAATAATTGCAGTTATTATCATTTTATTAGGTATCAAACATAGATTGATTTGTAAAAATATTAATTATAAATAAATTTTTATACGATACAGTAGTCTAAATATTCTGTTCGCAGATTGATAGACGATTTTAACAATTATCGAAAAACCTGTACTTCTGCCAGGGATGAAAGAGTTCCTCTTTCTCGGCCACCAGTATTTCTATGCAAAATATTTTATCATATTTTTTAATTTATTTTTGTGATTTGAAATTTTTGTAGGAAAATACGGGTGGCAAAAAAAGCGGAACTCTTTCGCCCTTGTTCTGCATGCATATTTAAAAACCAAAAGGTTACATATGCTGCGTTGTTATAATTAAAGTTCACTTATTTAGGAGGCTCTATAGCCGGTTCTATGGCTCTAAACGAAACAAAATTTCACTAGTTCGTATTAAATGTGATGCGCTCTGCGAAAATCAGTAATAATAATAATAATAATAATGATAATATTTACAATTTTTATCAATAGGCAGCGATGTGCCAATATCTAAGGCGATTTTGCAGATTTTTTCTAAAGAACAAAAATAAAGAAAAATTTATTTCACAGTTGCTTATTTTTGAATATTCATTCCAGCAATTTCGGTCAATCCAGACCAAATACACAAAATTAATTTTGTTTTTTACAAAAAGTCTGCAAAAATCGCCTTAGATATTGACACAGACCCCCCCGCCCCCCACCCCTATTTTTAAATTATTTATTTTTTATTTTTCTGATTTATTTTATTCCTACTTCATTTTTTGAACTTATTTTATTTTTTATAAAAATGTTAACTATAATTTATTTATTTATTTATTTTCGATTTCTCCAGAGCGCATCACTTGTAGTACATACTTGTGAAATTTTGTTTTGTTTGGAGCCATAGAACCGGAACTTGAACCTTCTGAATCGGCAAACTTTAATTATAAGATTTCTGCATATATATCTATACAATCGGCAGCAAATTATTGAAGCACACATCCACATTTTCATATTATTATTATTATTTATTATTATTTATTTATTTATTTTTACTTTGATCGCTAATTTTTATCATCAAATTACTTTCTTTTTTTATAAATAGCGTAAAGATTAAGATCATGACTCGACAAATATTTACTTAACAAAACAGTATTATGTACACATGCTTTAAATGTGAATTATTGCTAGTGCTTCAATAATTCTGCTGCTAACTGCATATATTAAAAAGAGTTACTGTCGCTAGAGTCAAACATTTTATCTGCAAACAGAAATTCTAATTAATTTCTAAAGAAATACAACCTAAAAAAGTCTGGAGTGACTTCATTCGACTTTCCGAACATTGAGTAATTAACAGTTTTATATATAAAGTAAAGAAAGAGGAGTTGTTAAACAAACAAAAGAGAGAAAATCATAATAGAGTGATTGAGTATTTTTCTCCATATATTACACCATGTTTTATTTAACGCTACTGAACTTTGAGCCCATAGATCATAATGATAAAGAATTTTTTGTTGTGTCACTGTAAAAACCTATAAATGCCAGATTCACCAAACTGCTTATTGTTAGTGGAACAGTGATTTATAATATTCATATAAATTTTCAGCTCCATTGAATAAGACGTTTAGATGCTATCGCACTTTTAAACATTTGGTCTCATAGGCCATAATGATAAAGAATTTTTCTTTGTGTCCCTGTAAAAAACCTGTAAGTGCTAAATTCACCAAACTCTATACAGTTCGTGCAACTGTGACCTATAACATGTGTACAAATTTTTTTCCTCAGATTAATAAAGCGTATCACACTTTTAAAAATTTGGCCCCATAGGCCATAATGATAAAGAATTTTCCCTGGTGTCCCTGTAAAAAAACTATAAATGCTAGATTCACCAAAATGAATAAGGTTTGTACTATGGTGACTTACAATATACGTACCAACTTTCAGCTTATTTGAACAAAGCGTTTAGACGCTAGCGTGTTTACTCACAGACACACACACACACATACATACATACATACACACACACATACATCATCGTAAAAATAGTGAAAACGGACTCAGGGGACCTCGAAACGTATAGAAACATCAAAATCTCAAATTCGGATTTTTGACATGATTACAATACTTTCCTCACTATAGTGTTCGGAAAGTAAAATGGAATATATTAAAAAACTGTAAATAATTAGAACACCTTCAATATTGTGTTATATTTTATAAATAAACTCTAGAGAATACATTAAAATAAATTTTTCTCTTGTTACTGTGTCTATCTATTTTATACACCTGAGAAAATAAATGGATACTTGCGCCTCATATATCTTCAATGTATTTTATTTGATTGAATACATTTTAGAGTGAATCAGCAAAGCAGAAATTTTTTCTTAAAAGTATAAGCTTGTAAATATATCTCTAAAAGAAAAAAGTACTCTTTACATAAAGAAAAACAGGTAAACATACAAGAGATTTTTCTTTTCTAAAAATAATTTATTTCGAATTTTAAAATATACATCATGCTTCAATATTATTCTATGACCATTTAACTTTAAATTATCTATATAAAAAAAAACCATATAAACTCACAAATCTTAATAAATAAATAAAATTTTGTTACAAGTCTATAAGAAATTTTTCAGATTTTTTTTTTTTTTTTTTCGGGGGGGGGGGGGGGTGAAACAGGGTTGAAATATTACCAAATTAATTATTTGATACTAGGAAAGCCCCGGTTCGCAAACGAACCGAATTCCGAATACGGGAAAAATTTCAAAATTAAACTCGAAATGTACAAAACTCGGCCTGATGCTGCCTGCGTGCCAATAGATCAAAGTTTGTTAACGAAACCATTTTTTAATTCATGAAATCAGTGAAGATAATTAATCAACGAAGGCTTTTCTTGCTTCGCTGGTCACTATATTTAAAGGAAACTCTTTTCGATATAGCTTTCAAACAAAAATAAAATTCAAAGAAATCATGAAAATAAATAAACATATAAAGTATTCTTAAAAATTATTAAACTCACAAATACAATTATTCTACCGTTTACAAATGCACAATATTACTTTTATTTTATTATGTATTGAATATTAATATTTTTGCTCTTAAGAACAATATTTACTGAATTCGATTCTTTGTTTTTCAATATCTCGTGATTGAGCAGACGACTATTTTATTTATTTAACGTTCAATTATATTCATTAAAACCCATTCATGGTCACTCCATTTTTAATTTTTTCGTTTCGAGGCCATTTTAGTGGGATGTGTTTTATATATTTTTAAGTCATTAAGTACTAATAATATTACAAATATATCAGGAATACTGAGAAACTGAATGTTTTCTATTTAGCAAATTCGTAGCAATGAATAAATGATTTAGAAGTACAAAACTCTGACCGCGTATACGCGTTCATGACCATGAAAGGGTTAATTTTGGGAACTCTAAAACTTTATCTAAATTGTTTTTTTACTCCATTTCCAATTTTCTTTTTTCATGTGCATGAGTAAAATATTTTATATATATATATTTTTTTTTTTTTTTCGCGTGAAAGCATATTTCATTTTATGTTTGAAAAAAAAAAAAAAAAAAAAAAAGTTTTTTTTTTTTTCTTTTTAGCAACAATTAAAATTTTAAATGTCCACATTTAAAGCTTTTACCAGGTTATCCATTTTTACATTTTAATTAATTTTAAAAAATCTAATAAAAATATCGTTACAAATAAGGTACCAAATGAATGGGGTATTTTTTCTGAATATGTCGGTTTACTTAACTTATCGATCGGACAATTAGATTTTTTAAAATAAACTTAAGTATGAAAAGCTGGTGACAATTTTTTTAATTAACTAAAGTATGAAAAACTGGTGGCAACAACACACAGACAAACAGAAGAAAATCTCTCTTAACAAATCAACTTGCGTCCAGCCACGGACTTAAAGGAAGAAAATTCTCTCAGCAATATATATAGAGAGATATGAAAAACCACTTATGTAATTTCAACTCTGGAAAATATTTAAGATCTTGCTCAATCTTTTGCGGATAATGTGCTTAATTTTTAATCTATTCAAATGAACTTTAAACATAAGTTTTCCAATCTAAGTAATTTTCAGTTTTTGTAATAAAAAATTACTGTTTTTAGCACATGGGCAGTAAAAAATTGTTTACTACAATTACCCATTTCTCAGCGAAAATTACACGTGTACGTTTTATGTTTCAGAATAATGTTTCTTTAATATTTTGACAATTATTTAGCAAGATTTGTAAAATGTTGTCGAAATCCACATTTATTATAATCAAAAACATTTTTTCTTCTTTTTGAAAAAAATTACATTTGTCAAAATAATCTTGAGATTCCAACAAAAAGGCATAGGATTATTAAACATAGTAAGTAAAATCGTATATTAAAGATACAAGTTATTTGTAAATTTTTAAGATACAGCGTAATTCAAAGTATTTCTGCTTTTGTTCAATTTGTGCTTAGTCCTACAATTGCACTCGTAATTAAATCGATATTTAAAAATGTCTGTTCTTAAATGTTCTGTGCATGCCTGAAGTTCAAAACTATTTCGTCTAAGTATTATTTAAAAAAAAAAATTTTTTAATGTCAAAAAAAGAAAAAAAAATCTAATTATGTGATCACTTTTTGTAAGTACAATTACTTTCTCTTACTCATAAGGTAGAGAAAGTATTGTTTTAGGGTCAAATTTTCGAAAGGGAGTTTTTGTTATATTTACATGTTCTGAGGTCCCCTGAATACGAAAATCATCTTTTTATCGAATGGTCTGTGTGTGTGTGTCTGTGTGTCTCTTATCAGCATATCTCAAGAACAAATAGTAGCAGAAATTCCAGACTCGGTATTCTAAATGTGTATGATATAGGGATGCTACACTAAGCTTTTCGTTGAGATGCAGCAAATTGTTCGTGTACAGGGACGCCCAAGAGAGTTCAAATACATTACGTCTATGGGGAAAGTGCTGGTAAGTAGAGTTTAACATCTATATACTGCACTAAACCAAATGAAACGAACACATATTTTTTATATGCGTAAAAACAGGTCTCATGTAGAATATGGTGGGGAAATCATTTACTGTTCGTTTACAGGGCTACACAAAAGAACTAGATAAAAGTGCAACAATGGTTACAAATTGATGGAAGTATATTTCAGGCTGGACCATGTATGATTTGTATAGTATTATATTTAGATGCACCATGTGGTCTGTATATAATCTTTGAAATATATACAGGGCTGCAAAAATTAAGCGATAACATTCTTTTTGTTGTTAGTGGATGTGGTTTACTAATAATATTTTACCATTAAAGCTCTTCAGGAAATGAAATAAATTCCTCATAGAGATGTGGTAAATAATATATGTTTTTATGTTAAATATTCAACGCTTGCTTTTGTATATTTACACGTTTCGAGGCTTCCTGAATACCGTAGTCAAGTTTTTTAACGTTTGATCTGTGTTTGTGTCTCTTAGAGTGACTTAAAAATGAATAATTTTAGGAGATGCAAATGCTGTATTTTGAAGTTAATATAAGTTTTTTGCTGGAAACGTTTGATCAAGATTGATAAGTTTCAAGGAATTATACGTGTGAAAATTTTCTGTATAATTTTATGTGAACTTTTAATTTTAATAACAGATTTAAATTCTATATAAATATGGGTGCATTAATGAAACGGGGCCGCCCCCCTCACACAGAACTAATTATCATATAAAACTTTTCCGAATCCTAATTTGAACTGTTTAATATAGGTTTACATAACAGTACTCGTTATCTTACATATTAATCTCCAACCTGTATTTATAGTATTAAATTTCAGAGTAAGAGAAAGTCATGTGAGTGACACACTAGATTATTTTTTAAATGCAAAGGAAAGTTCAAAATTTTCATAAAAAAGGGAGTAATGTGAAAGATATTGCAATTACGAACTTTAAGATGGCACTATGAATTTAACTGTTCCCCACGCGCGATGTCAATAGCCATAATACCTATTATGTCGATGCACTGAATAATACTTCTTACTGTAAATATTTTACTTATGACTATATATGCAAAATATTGGATTTTATAGACAATCATCCAAGATGGAAATTTTACTGGATTGAAAACTAATTCAAAAGGATCAGATTTCTAACTTACATTTCAAGTTTGAATATTGTGACAATATTAGTACTTTGAAAAATAAATATCACCAAATTTTTTATTATGTCCGTGAATTATTCTGTGAAGCTCGTTGGAGAGGAATTATAAATCCTGATTGTAGTATAAGAGTTTGGGCATATAATAAAGCACATGAATTAAAGTTAGAATTTTTATTTTTCAGAAAAAAAGAAAGAACTGTAATGTAATTATTATATATATATATATATGTATATATATATATATATATATATATACTTATTTTTATTATAATATTCTTATTTTTAGTTTGATAAAATTTCATGCATCAGAAAGCTAGAGCATGGTGTAGGTCAAATTGAATTTAATGCCATTGTTATCCAAGTACGGTTCATAGGTAAAGATACCAATGTATGCACTGAACGTATTTAAAAAATCGAGCATGTGCCAAACAGCCAAATCATTACACAGACCAATCTGGTTTTCGGTATTGCCATCTGACTAGTCGTACTTTGTTATTCTCTGCTAAAAGAAATGCTTCTCTAATACATGAAACATGAGTGCAGTAACATTTTCTTATACAATCCAACCTATGGTTTTTATGTATGTGTATGGAAGGTAAATTGTTTTTACCTCTATATATTATATTAAAGCAAACAACTGGTGATTCATTTGGTTTTATAATTAGTCTACAAATGGGCGAAATAATGCAAAAATATAAAAAGGTTTTTTTTTTTTTTTTTTTTTCAAAATTTGACAATTTGAAAAAAACGCACGTTCTTAAATGGGTTAAAAATTATTTATATCCAAATATTGAACCTCGTTCAATTTTCTTAGTAGATTCACAAGGAGGTTCAACGGATGCTCACCTTTATGTTTTACCAAGAAAAAAATTACACCACATGTTTTTCAAAAATTTTTAGCTAGTTTTGAGTAATTATTAGAAATAAATTGTTTCCCTGAATGGGATTTTTTTTTTCTTTACAAATTCATCAATCGATATCCTCGAAGGTAAAACAAGAATCAAGACTCATAATATGATTTTAAGCCTTTAATTATTTCCTTCAATTATTTCTTTTTGTATGTACAGTAAAAATGTGGGTTTCCTGTTGTAAGACCAACATCCTTTTCTACATTAAATGAACTACTGTTTGAATTTTCAAAACGTATCTTGTTCCTCTCTAACTTGTCATAATAATTCATATATTCACTGTTCACATTGCAGAGAAATTTTGTGGTCAGATTGTTTTATCATAAAATATAATTACCATTGATTATCATTTACTTGTCTGTAATTACCATTCTTTCATTTGTTATCTATAAAATAACATTCTCATTTTGTAAATAATTATCAAAATATAAAAGATAATCATTTATGTATACTAATTTCTATGTACACTAAGGTGAAGAAAAGAACTGCAGAAAAACTGTCATATACTTTTTGTGTTTGTAATACCTTATAAACTAATGATTGAAACAAATAAAACTGCTATGTTTGTATACTACGGAAGACATAACATGATACCTGTGTACATTTTTGATTTAATAATTCACTTTGTTACACTCTACGAAGTATTTAATAAAGCCTACATAATTATTTTTTTTAAACGTAATATAATAAACATATACTTTATATTCTATTATGATTTACTATATTAAATAAACACTTTATATTTTAATGTATGAAATAAAACTATTTATTTGTTAGATCTAGACAATTACTTAATAAAAATATGTATTCTGAATTGGATAATTCCACCTTTATATGGAATTACTGCTTTAATGCACAATGGCATAGTATTTTACACATTTTTACCAGGAAACTCAGAAATTTCACACTCTGACAAATAACATAAATAATTTTTTCTAGGTCTTGCAAAGTTGTAGGCTACAAATTTCGAATTCCCACCTTTCTCTTATAGGCTAAACTTCGAGATTATTGAGATTAGGACTATTTTCAGACCCAATAAAGAAAAATTTCTACAATATTCTTTGTGGGATTTCCCTTTAAGTGAAAAAAGTTATGATAACTTACAAAATTATAAATACTCATGGGAATGGATAGGTAATTTTAACAACTTGAATAAAATAAACGTACCACAGGCGTCATGTAACAAGGTGCATTATCATCTTAAAAAGCTGACTGTGGAAAAGTCTGAAATACGTCCAAAATATTCGGTCAGGCATCATGTTTTTAATGGTTGAGTTTTATTTCGGGTTGATTGATCCCTTGAACATGAAAATTTGCCCGACTCATTAAAAAAATTGCGCATTTTCGTATCATAATGTACGGAGAATGTGTCACTGTTTTAAAAGTACGATTTTCATTAAGTCGGTCACATTTTAATCATCAGACATGCTTGTTTCCGTCATCTCGAAATAATTTAAAATTGACTCATCAGAGAGTACCACTTCAGCTCAATAATTAACTGGTATTTAAAAAAAAATTTAACCCTCTGAAGTCTTGCTTTCCTAATTCTTTTCGTTAAGAATGGATTTTTTTTTTTTTTTCAGATTTTCTGGCACTTAAAGTTGCTTTGTTTAATGATTGTTGCACTGTATTTAAAGAAAATATGTTACTAAACACTTTTTATGGATCCCTTCTATATTATAAATGTAATACAAACTAATTTTTTAAGCACTGACTTTTTAACTGGCGGTCATCTCGTTTGGATGAGCAACGTGGCCACGTAGAGACAAATTTCCAGTTTAACCAGCCAAAAAATTTCATATCATGCTAAAAAATATCTCGCCAATATTTCGTTAACATTTAATCATTTTGACATCCAGCGTATTAAAATGCTTATTTACTTTCACTCTAAAATTAATATTTTTTGTGGTGTTGTTAATTGCTTTATTTTGAACAATTGCATCTTGTTTTTAATATTTTGCTCAATCCTAAATTGTACGTGGAACACGACGTAATAAAATCTGTTCGAAAATTTACTTTTAAAATAATACAATTGGCGATTGCAGAAAGAGAAATGGAAAATATCCAAGTGCGGCTTTTTTTTTTTTTTTTTTTTTTTTTTTTTGTCACTTAGTGTATATATATAATATATAAATAAATATTATCGAATCATTTTTACTATAATAAAATTAAGAATTAAATCGAACGTTTAGAATTTACACATTAAAAAGTAAATAATCAGCTACTTTGCTGCAATTTTAATATTTATAAGTTTAATGTTGTCACAAAATAATTATTAAACAGTAAGATACTTTACTAATAATATATAAACATTCGTATTTAGCATGAAAATATATTACAAAACTGATTATGATGATAGAAACTCTACAAAATAAATTACTGCAGAGTCTGTAATTTACAAACTTTAATGGAGGACAACTCACCTTGAGGCGCTCATTTGCCGATAAAATGAATATTTTCGTTATCATCTCTGTTTGGACTTTAGAGGATATATAATATGTATTATGTAAACTTTTTTATATATTCTTAACTGAAAATTAGTTAACAAAGTTAAATTCAATATTCTATGAATTTTCTTCAAAGATAAAGTTTATCTTCCTAATTAACTTGGACTCCCACATGTGATTTTGTATGATTTTGACTTTCTGAACATATTTTATTTAACTTTGCAAAGCTTGACATTTTTCGAAAATCAACATAAAAAAAAGGAAATAAAATCCATATTAAATCTGAAAAACTAGAATAAAACTTCTGTAGTTTACTTATAACATATTCATTACGTATGACTCTGTAATGCGAAGACAGAATTGTAGAATTAGGAACTTCAATCAAGAATCACGTTTACTTTAAAAGTTTCTACAGAGTAAATTTTCGAATAGTAGCGATTTTTTTACATAGAATGTTCCTTTAGATAAGCCATCTTTATGGAACTGGAGATGTTCTCTTTAATCTTATCGCGTGAATTTACCTTATATAACCCAAAGACAAATATTAGAGAAAAACATAATGCCAGTATGAAAAGTTTCTCAAATAACTTCAAAACCTGTTAACAAGGTTTTACAAATTTCAGAAATTTTATATAAAACAAAGAAGAAAATGTGTTACAGATTTCTGTTTATATATATATATATATATATATATATATATGAAATTAAAAAATACCATATATTTTAAAAAGTTACATATGTCCATTTAAATTCTAAAAAGAACCTACGAATGGCTTTTAAAATTATATTGTAAATGTACCAATAAAACAACATACTTAATTTATATACCGTAACTCAGCCATGCCTAAGAAGAAAAAATAATGCTCATTATTTAGGTAATTTCAATTGTGTACTGCTTGTTTTCGTATCGGAGTCTGATCCACCCTAATGTACATGCCTCAGGTCTGCTGCGATTTTATCATAGTAAGGGCGAGAAAAAAGAAGGTATATATGTATATATATATACATATATATATAAGAACGTGTGTGTGTATCACAAAATATTCTTTTTATTATTATTATTATTATTCTGTTTAAATTTTATAAACTTATTTTTATATATGAAGCTAAAATGCAAACAAATGGAGAAGAATAGATTTTCATAAGTTTACATGAATGTAAAAATTTTTACAATCGACAATGTTTATTTTCAAACAACAATACAAAACAAAAACATAAATTTACTAAAATGAAAAATGTATATAGGGACATCCATCCAATCTACCCTATTAAAATTAAAAGTGGCATTAAAAGTAGCTTCTTTCTAAAAATTAAGATGCTACCTGTAGTAATAATTCTAAGGAAAAAGATTTTCACTGATAATAAGAGGCACTGAAATAATCTTCTGTTAAAATGTTGACATGTTAGGCGTAGATATTTGCAGTGGCTCCAAAACCATTTTAAGCAGTAAGTCCCAGATAGTTAGCACTTACGTGGGAAAAAAGAAAAAGAGAGAGAGACCATAAAAAGACAAAAGAATCTGAAACAACAAAACCGTTCAAATATTGAAGAAGCAGATTACCCGATTTAGTACTATCGGTGCACAACCGATTGTTTTCTAAATCATTAGTCATAAATACTTATATACTTCATATTGTAAAACTGCCTGAAATTTAAAATACGTTTATTTTTAAAGCTGGAAATTATTATAAATTTAATGAATGCAATCCTGTAAAAATTGTGAAATTAAAATATTTATCAAATACCCTAGTCCTAAAAGTCGCATTTATTAAAATCAGCTTCGGACAAATATATATACATATGCTTATTCTGTTTAATGTAAAAATCCATATGACCTAATTGTACTTCATCATTTTTCCCTAATACGAGAAAATTAAAAGATTTAATTATTATTAACACTTTCGCGACCGCTGACGTAGGTTCACGTCATTTGAAAATCTGTAACTCCTCCAGTGAGCGTTTCTTTCGTAATTTGTATGTCACATGTTTCTTAAATATGTATCCAATATTCATATTTTTACAATAAAATATACTGTGGATACAAATCTATTGATTAGAAAGAATGTCATTATAACATATGTCCATTTGTAATATAAATGAGAATACATAAAATTTTGTTATGAAATATTTTATCTTGAGATAATAATGCCCACAAGCGGACATTACTGTAAAAGAAAAAAAAAAATCATGTGGTCGTGAGAGTGTTAAGAGATTTAAGAAAGAAAAGAGAAAGAATATTTAAGAGATTATTAAGAAAAAATTAAAAGAAAATTAAGAGATTCATTTTTAAATGAAGAGATTAAGAATTAAGAATATTCTTAATTCTTAAAATTAAGAGATTTAATTAGGAAAAAAATGTGCAAGGCATTTGTAAAAGCTAGATCAGAACAAATCTTTTATCTTAGAATTTTTTTTTTTTTGCTCTAAAAACACATTAAATTATCTTACTAAAAAAAAAAAAATCTGTCTTTTTTAGTGCTAGAGGCCCATTTCAGTCAGTACAGTTGTCGAATTTTTAAAATACACTCTTAATTAGTGCTAGAGGCCTATTTCAGTCGGTTTATTGAATGGGGATTTATTGAATGAAGTCCCCCCAAGCCACAACTTTGACATGAGTCCCCCCCCCAAGGTACCCCTATTTCAGTCGGTACAGCGTTGTCGAATTTTTATACGTCACTCTTAATTAGTGCTAGAGGCCTATTTCAGTCGGTTTATTGAATGGGAATTTATTGAATGAAGTCCCCCCAAGGCCCAACTTTGACATGAGTCCCCCCCCCAAGGTATCCCTATTTCAGTCGGTACAGCGTTGTCGAATTTTTATAATACACTCTTAATTAGTGCTAGAGGCCTATTTCAGTCGGTTTATTGAATGGGGATTTATTGAATGAAGTCCCCCCAAGGCAGAACTTTGACATGAGTCCCCCCCCCAGGCCAAACTTTGACATGAGTCCCCCCCAAGGTACCCCTATTTCAGTCGGTACAGCGTTGTCGAATTTTTATAATACACTCTTAATTAGTGCTAGAGGCCTATTTCAGTCGGTTTATTGAATGGGGATTTATTGAATGAAGTCCCCCCAAGGCACAACTTTGACATGAGTCCCCCCCAAGGTACCCCTATTTCAGTCGGTACAGGGTTGTCGAATTTTTATAATACACTCTTAATAGTGCTAAGGGCCTATTTCATTCGGTTTATTGAATGGGGATTTATTGAATGACGTCCCCCCAAGGCACAACTTTGACATGAACCCCCCTCAGGCCCAACTTTGACGTGAGTCCCCCCCAAGGTACAACTTTGACATGAGTCCCCCCCAAGGCCCAACTTTGACATGAGTCCCCCCCCAGGCCCAACTTTGACATGAGTCCCCCCAAGGCCCAACTTTGACATGAGTCCCCCCCAAGGTACAACTTTGACATGAGTCCCCCCCCAAGGCACTCCTTTGACATGAGTCCCCCCCAAGGCACACCTCCCCCTCATTGGGAAAAAGAGAAAAAACGTTGTTTTGCGGCTATAAGACAGTTTAGACTTCCAACGTTATTTGTTACAATATCTGCAGCTGAAACACATTGGTTTGATTTAATGAAAACTTTATCATGGAATTTAGATCGTCACGAATTAACTAAAGAAGAATTTGTCGATATTAACAAGTTTAGCAGTAGGCCTCTGGCACTAAATTAAAATCTGTCAATGTCAGATTTTCATGTTTTAAATAATGAAATAATATCGTCTCTGTATAATTTTTTTTTTTTGTAGAATTTAAAAAGTTTTTATCACTTTTCATAACTTTTATAGTAAATTAAAGATCAAGTACGATTATTTATCACCATGTAAAAGTCACTGTTATGACATAAATGACTTTTAAAATATTACGTAATTAGGGCTTAATTTATTTTTAAATATTTAATTGTTTTAATTATTCTTACTTTAATGGCATAAATCATGGACTAATTACCTAAGCAGTGACGAAACTTCACAAAAATTTGTATTAATTTGTTTTTATTCATATAAAGAATATATGAATATGAAAACAGTATAATAAATGCGGTATACAAAAAAATAATTTCTAATTAATCTAATACTTAAAGTTTATTCTATTATTTTCATGTTTAATATGTTTTTTTTTTTTTTCTTTTTCATATTCTTAGAGTTCATACACTAAAAAATCAAGATATAAAAAAGTCAGTATCAAGCAAAAGTTAAATAAATAAATAAATAAATAAATAAATAAATATCCTATATAAAATATCCGTTTTTTTTTTGTGTGTGTTTTTTTTCGTTGTTATTGTTGTTGTTTCTGTTTAAGCATTTACTTTAATTAACAGACTCTTTGACGGAAACTTATAAACAAAAATCTGGTATGACTCCACTTGACTTTCCGAACAATTGGTATTTAGGAGTTGTTCAAATAAGTTAAAATAAGAGACATAGTTAAATAAAACAAGGGAAAATCATAGTAGCTTATACGAGTATTTCTCCCAAATTTGTATGTCGCTTAATGAACCGTAATGTATTCAAATTCTTTTATCCCTATAAAAGAACTACAAATAATAATGTAAAATATTTATTATTTTTGTTTTAAACAGTCTAATATTACTAAAGCGAACTTTAAAGATTTCACATCCGTAGACCGTAATGCAAAAAAATTCCACTTTGTACAATAATAAAAAAAAATAGTATGTTGTGGCCACCACGAGTCTTTCTTCTATATTTACCTATACAAATTCACTCAGTAACAATAACTACAAAAAAAAAAAAAAAAAAAAAAAAGTGGGACTTTGACAAAATTTTGGGTAAAATGTGAAAATTATTCTAAGTTTGTCAAAACACGGAAACCGTGGGACTTTGACAAAATTGGGGGGAAAATGCAAAAATTTGGTTATGTTTGTCAGAACACGGAAACCGTGGGAGTTTGATAGAATTAAGGGAAGAGAGAAAAAAAAAAAGTGGGACTTTGACAAAATTTTGGGTAAAATGTGAAAATTTGTTAAAGTTTGTCAAGACACGGAAACCGTAGGACTTTGACAAAATTAGGGGAAAAAAGCAAAAATTAGTTTAAGTTTGTCAGAACACGGAAGCCGTGGGAGTTTGATAAAATTAAGGGGAGGAAAAAAAAAGATTTTTTTTTCTAAGTTTTTTTTCGTAAAATGTAAAAAAAATCGATAACTTTGTTTTAAATTATCACAGATTTATAGTTCAACCATTCGTTTTAAAGGTACTGACGAGATCTTTCGAAAGACACCCATCTTGAAAATTTTTGCCCTATATCACCCTGTTAAAAATTTAGAAAAAGCGGGATGGCAACGCAACCTGTAAGACGATTTTTACCAAAAGTTGATAGGCACTAATTTATGTCAAGGTGCAACTACATACCAATTTGTATGAAATTCTGTGCAGTAGTTCCAGAGATACAGTTGCCCTAAAATTTTGTCACACACACACACAGACAGACAGACAGACAGACAGACAGACATTTTCTAAAAATGGTAAAATCGTGTTCTACAGCTCTCAAAACGTGTAAATCCATCAAAAACCCGAAATCGAAAATTTTTACGAATCCAATACTTTCTTCTATTGAAGATAGAAGAAAGTAAAAAAAACTCTAAATCCTACACTAATGTAAATCTGTATGATTCTTGCTATGGTAACCTATAACATGCTTACCAGTTTGTATCTTCACCGAATACAGTGATCAGATATTAGACACTATCTCACTTCAAATAATTCGATGGTATTGTCTATAGTCATATAGAATTCTTTTTGTGCCATGAACTAAAAATTCCTCATTAGAAATCGTGCTAAGGGGGCATGTAACATACTTACCAAATTTTAACCTAATACTTTAAGGTGTTTTGACACTATTGTACTGTCCATTGGTTATAACGATGAATAATTTATTTTTGTGTCCCTGTAAAACAAACTTCCTGCTCTCATCAAAATTTGTAGAAATCGGGACAAAGGCCTATAAGATGCATACTTATTTACTATAAATGCTAGACTCATCAAAATCTATACAAATCGAACGACGGCCAACATACCAATTTTTAGTTCAATCGAATAAGGTGTTTAGACGATATAGAATTTTAAATAATTTAAGTCCATAGAAGACAATGAAAAATAATTTTTCTTTGTGTCCCTATAATAAAATTATAAGTGCTAAATTCATCAAAATTTGTACAGTTTGTGCGACATAATCATTAAAAATACCTAAGAACTTCCAGTTCAAACAAGGAAACCTTTCACACGCTATCGTGTTCACTCTCACACATGCATAAACCCACACACGCTAAGTTCACACAAACAAACATATACACATATAGATCATTTTAAAATTAGAAAAACTGATCTCAGGAGATCTTTAAACACAAAGGTAACCAAAATATCATAGTCAAATTTTTTGATGATTACAATATTTTCCTTACATAATGTATGTTCAGTAAAAAAGCAGAATATTGAACGACATAATGCTATAGTCAAAATATAATAAAAGCTTAAAATTTTCTGAAATAAGAAATTTTAATATTAGTATTCAACGCTTTTATTCTAAAATGATAGTTAAAAAGAAAAAAAAAAAAAAAAAAATCGGCTTTAAAAATGTTTTTTTTTAAATTATGAATGCAAGGTTGCAGAAAGTAACTTTGTAACTTTGATACAAAAATTAAAAATAAAATTTATGGTACCATTTCAGATTAACCCTTCAAATTAAAAAGTGTAAATAGGCAGCCAGTAATAAGGAAAGCAGCCAGCTGGCTTATTGGACTACATGAATTCATCTCTGATTCTTTACTTTATTCTACATATATATACACTCTATAACGTAAAAAACGACTCACCAAGAAGGAGTAAAGTACACAAATTGACATGCATACGCGATGGAAAATGCAAAATTTTAAAGTTTCGCTGCCATCGAATGAGCATGCGACGCTGCAGCGCATCTTAACTGTGCAATTGGTTGAATGTTAAAAATGAGAAATTTTGAATTCAGTTAATAAAGTCTACGAAAATTTTATTCCATTTACTCAGAAAGACAGTAACTATGCCTCGCACACAGGTGCACAAAAACTATGCGCCAGCCTTTGAGAGAGTTGTGTAGTTGGGCTCAAAGAAGCCGGTTCGTCTAATCTGCGAATTGTTTGACAATTGGATAGAAACGGTATCACTGTTAGATGATATTGACAGGAATGGGTGAACCATGACCGAACACAGAGTCAGGGAGGAAGCGGTCAGCCTAGAGAGAGGACTTAACATGAGAACCAATCCATCCTCGGAGCGGTATTCAAAGCTCCAATTCCTCATTATCATCGATTGTACATGTAACTGGTACTTCAGTGACTTCACAGGCCATTAATAGGCGACTCAGAGAAATGGGGTTGAACTCACGGAGCCCCTTGTGTAGACTACTATTAAACTTTGTATACCGACAAGCACGTTTGCAGTGACATCAGGATCGTTCGAACTAGAATGTGGCTGATTGGAGTAGAACTGTCTTAAGTGATGAGTCACACTCCGATTTGAGCCCTGAAGACCAGCGAAGACGCGTCTGGAGATGCCCCGAATAAAAGGGAGGGGGGATTCCAACCTGACTGTCGCCAGCTATACGGCTTGAGAACCAGGAGTGATGGTCTGCAATGTCATATCATTTTATAGTAGGCCCCCTTTGGTTGTCATCCGAGGCCTTTTTACAGCATAGCGGTATATTCACAAAATTCTACGTTCAGTTGTGTTTCCCTTCATATCACACAATCTTGATCGTATATTTCAGCATGGTAATGCCCGCCGGCGTACAGAGATAGTTTCTACTACTTGTTTTCTTGCTTGTCTAACATTATTTTGGCCAGTGAAGTCGTCGGATCTCTCTCCCACTGAAGACGTGTGGAGCATTATGAAAAAATTTCTAAAACCAACTCGGGGTTTTGCCAATCTAACGCACCAATTGGACAGAATTTGACATAATATCTCGCAGGAGCACATTTGCCAACTCTATCAATTAATGTCAAGACGAATATAACTACTTACATAAGGGTCAGCAGTGGACCAATGCATTATTTACTTGTTAAATTTTCTGAAACTGTAATCATTTGTTTTTCTCTACATGTACATCACGTCTACCAATTTTCGTTCCATTTAGATAACTCCTTCTTGTTGCCTTTTTTTTTTTTTTTGTTGTTGTTATAGAGTATTTATATATATATATATATATGTATAAGAAGAAAATATTAGATATCTCAAACTTTTTAACATTCTGTTTTCGATGTTTTAAGATGTCTTGAACACGATTTGACCATTTTTTACAAAATATCTCTCAGTCTGCTTGTGTGTATAAAAAGTTTTTTTATGCTTTATCTTACGAACCAAAGGACAAAATTTAACCAAACTTAACATTTAGTTCGGACTTGACCAAAGTTGGTGTTGATTACAATATGGGTATCGCTCAATAGGTGCGCTGTCGTCTCATTTTTTCTTAATTTTGAGTTAGGGCAGCATAGGACAAGATTTCTTTAAATGTACAAAATGAGAATTAGTTTTACCTTTTCGATGTTAAATAAAACATATTCTTCGACCACATTTGATGAAACCATGGAAGCATCTGCGCAAGTGCTAACTCAACGAGTCCGTTGCTGAAATAGGGGTGACAGTCATCTGACTCAGGGGAAATGAGCAATAACAGAGCGCGGAATTACTGGATGTTTTCCAAATTTTAAACTGTCGGACAAGCTGGCATCCCTGCAACATTCTGGACGCGTCCTCACTGCTAGTTTTCAAATATGCGGCTGCACTGTATATATGTATATATTCAGAATAGTTTTACCTCTCTGTGTGAGCAGGTGTATATTTCCGATTTGAATATCTTTCAAAAGATTTGTCAATATCCTTAAGATGAAACATAGATCTACGTATAATTTGAAATATATTTGTCAATATTGCTCCTACGTGATTCCTACTCTTGTTTCTACTTGTTTAAGCGTGAATTTGTATAGAAAAAAATAGAAGAATGCTTTTTAATGGTCACAACATGCTAGTTTTTTCATATATATATATATAACTATTTATTGATGTACTTACAATTAATATTTATGTATGTATTAATTTTATATTTTCCCTTTCATTTTTATGTCACTTATAATGTTTTATAAGTTAGAAGGATATTCAACAAAACAATTCTTCAGAAGAAAAGAATTACTTATGCAAAATTAATATATAGTAACGCTCAATTTAGAAAAAGTGTCACTAACAATTACTCTGCGCATTTACGTCTTTGCTTTTTATATTCCATTACAAAGGCTTAATATCAATAAACATTTAGAAAATTCTTTCGCTTGCTATTGATTGCTTTTTCGTGAAATTTTAAATGTTTCATAAAGATGTCTTTTTGAAAAGAAAAGTACCAATTGAAATAAAAAAATATATTAAATATTTCAAAGTACTTTTAAGTCTGTGGGTTCTTTAGTACTTTTGCATATGAGTTCTAAAATAAACTTCTTATGATTTCAAATATGCAGTGTTATTAGTTTCAATTCAATTGTTATTTAAAACGGCTTTTTTAACATTTTCCAATAAAGTTAGAAAATGTTTATAACTTCGGTTTTTCTGTTTGTCTAATGGAGAAATAAACCGCTCAGTCTCTGTAAGCCTATAAGTACAGGAACCTGCATTTCAATTACGAGATTTAAGATGAAAAGTAGTTGGCCATACATTAGATACTAACCATTTACCCGATTTTTAAAATGTTAAAGTCCTCTTTTTTATCAACAATCATAATAATCAGATTTTTCCTGGGTTTTATATAATAAATTGAATCGTGTGCATTACTAGCAAAATATACAGGATGTCCGCTAATCGTTTCCCAGTTTTAAAATTAAATTACTGCTAAATAAAGATAGATAGAAGGACGAAACAAACGGCCTGTCTATTTTGAAAGTTGTAAAAATCACATGCAAAAGTTCAACATTTAGTTTGAAATGCTACCAACAGATGGCCATGTAGCTCCGAAATCATATTACTAGTCTAGTCAATTTCACCTTAAGATTTCGGAACAATTTGTCACTACATCGTAGTAAAAATTCTTTGACTACACTGCAATTGTTAGATGATCGACCAGAAACTGCATGGTTCATGCAAAACACGACCCAGTCACACCGCACTACTCAAGCTTTTGAGAAACACTTTGTCTTATCTTCAAAAATGCTAAAAATAAATTAATTAAATAAGACAAATATAAATGTAAGCGATGAGAAAATTGCTGAAACATCCACCATCCTTATTTATCTTCGTATATTTCTATTTAAACAGCCTAACAAGCATTGCCGTTCCAATAACACTCGATTAGATTGTAGAATCTTTTTTAATTTAACTGAAATAGCGAAATGTCTGGAGAATAACGCACCATTTGAATAGCGTATGATATCTGATTACCTGATTGTGCAAACATTTTCCTACAAATATATCATTCATTTTATTGTGTTCTGCTTCAGTTTTATATACTTGAAGAGATGTTTGCAGAATGCAAAATAAAGTAATGAGACGTATTTGAAATTTGCATTTAATTTATTCAAAAGCAGTGAAAATTGAATGCTCTAGAGGCATTATATATATTTATTGTTTTTATCAGATACACATTATTTTAGATTATTTAAATGTAATGTTTATAGAATAATATGAATATTTTATGTAACATATATAAATATTAAATTTTAACGTAAAGACTTCTTCATTATTATTATTATTATTATTATTATTATTATTTTTGAAAATCTATCCTGTAAAGAAAATAAATAAGATTTAATGCTATCATTGCCTAATAAATTTATTACTGTCATTATTATATTTGTTATTATTTTCAAACGTTAGTGAGGAGATATATGATGGTATTCGAAGAGTGTTCCTTATTATTAAAAATTAGTATGCTGAGTCATAATTGAACTTCTTTTTATATTTTCCTATGCAAAGTCAAGCAGTATACAAATCATTTATAAAAATTATTATTTATAAGAATAACTAACTTAACATGATGAAAGCAAAGCATTTTCATCATGAAGATCCTATACTCCCAAATTAAAAATTTCCATAAAACGGCACAACAGCGCCATCTATTGAGCGATAGAACCAAAAGCTAATCAGCAACATCCTAAATCACAAAATAAATTAAATCTAATGATCGCTAGGTTACCCTTTCACCCACTAGGATATCCTTTCTCAGTTTCGATACAAAGTTCAATCTTCTTAGAGTTAGTTTTATATTTCAGTTTTCATGTAACTATATATATGTCCACAACATTAATCCCCGTAATTCAAGAGTTTCTGTGAAATGATCCCCGATTCTATCATATTATGAAAATCACAAATCACTTAAAAGTGTTTTAAGTGGAATGTTCATCGTCAGCGAGGGCCATGCCTGTATCATAAGTCATATTTCTTTCTACCTTTGTCTACCTTTTTAAATACTCCTGCTCAAAAGTTTAGTAAGATTTATAAATATCAGTTTTTTTTTTTTTTTTTTTTTCTGAGAAAATGTTTTCAAACACTGGACATATAAAGAACAGGGTCTTCCTTATGTTTTTCAGTGAATTTTAGGTTACGACAATAAATTGGGGGGCAGGCAGCAAATTGAGCAAAATCAATATTGTTTACGGTCATCCTGTATCATTAAAGGAATTAAATGATATGTAATTGTTGGATATGTTAATATAGCCTCTGTACAATATTTTGATGAAGTTGTGTAACTGCCTATTACTTATAAGATGCAGAATTTTCAACGAAAACTACCGTCACTTTTAGATAAATCGAATAAAGTTTTTTGAAATAATGTATTGCATCGAAGAAAAATATATTAAATATCTCATAAAATATGAACATTTTTATAAAAAGTGCATGTGCAACTGCGCATGTGCGAACGATAAAAAAAAATCTTGTTTTGAATAATTTGATAGTTGAATGTTTTGTCCTCATATCACAAGCATTGATTGATTTTTTTCTTTAGAAGTAATTTACAAATTGATATTTTCTTTATAAGTCAATATATGATTACATTGAATTAAAATACACAGAAGAAACATAAGAAATGCGTTGTAAATATTAATTTTGCGTTGTAACAAGATTTATTTCATGCTTTAAATCAGACACAAACACACACACACACACACACACACAAAATCTTGATTTCTTAAATTAATAATAAATAAATAAATAATCATGAATTATTTAAAAAAAATCATTAAATTTAATAAAATAAAGATTTATTTTATTTTATTTATAAATTTAAGCTTTTGTTAAAAATTTAAACATAATTTATGTATCTAAATTGAAAATTTCAATTTGGACTTCAATAAAGTCCAAATTTTCTCAGAAGTTGTTGTTGGTGTTGTAGGTTTTTGTCTGCTTTAGGAATCTGGCGGGCTTCCGTGGAGATAACTTTTAGAACGTCATAGTGCGTAATTAAAACACTTTTTATAAAAATATTCATATTTCATGAGAGATTTAATATATTTGTATTCCGATTGCAGCATAATTTTTCAAAAGAGTTTTTTCAAATTTTCTAAAAGTATTGGTAATTTTCATTGAAAACTCTGGATGTTATAAGTAAAAACAACATGTTAATTTTTCTCAACATCTTAAATAAATGCTTATATTTTCTTTATATAAGATGCTATCTCTAACGAAATGTATCAAAACATTAAACAAAGTCTATATTAACATATCCTATAGTTGCAGATCATTTCGTTCTCTTAATGTTGCAGTGTGATCGCAAAGATTATTAATTTTGCTCAATTTGTTGTCTGTCCCCAAATTATTGTCGTGACCTAATCATCACTGAAAAACTCGAGAACAACCCTGTTCTTTGCATATCCAGGGTTTGAGAACATAAAAAAAAGAAAGAAAAAAAAACTGTAAATTTTTTAAAACTTAGCAGGAGTGTAAATTTCGATCATCATATCCTGTCCACTGTGGTTCTTTTGGACTACTAAAATTCCATCATTGACATGAACGATATATATATATACATATACAGGGTGATCAGTTTAAAAGAGCACCAGTTGTTTTTTCTTATTGCCCTTAAATCGGACGGATGTGGCAACTATTCTAACACTGAAGTATAATTGTTTGAACCTTGTTTAAGTGTGGGAGACAATTTGTAACACTGTTGGACTGTTACAACTTTATTTGTGAGGTAAAACAGAAATAGAGACAGACGCACAGCGTTACTTAATCTTGTGATAATTTTATTTTTGAAAAATATAATTTAATTCGTTTTTTTTTTTTTTTTTTTTTTTTTTTTTTACATTGTCATTCCTTACAGAAAATGTTGAAAATGTTCGCCATCATTTTGAACACAAACATGAACACCTCGAACCAAGTTTTTTGACACACTTCGCAGCGTTGTTGGTATTATTGACGAGATTTCTTCAGTTATGATCTGTTTTAATTCATCGACGATTGCAGGACTTCTTTGGAAAACCCTATAAAATGATAATGTAAAAATGATAATGATAATGTAAATGTAATGTAGGAATGATAATGTTAAAAATGTGAATTAAATTTTGTTTTTCATAAAGAAAATTAACACAGAATTAAAAAACATTGTTCCTCTCCATTTCTGTTTTGCCGCAAAAATAAAGTTGTGACAGTTCAACAGTGTTGGAAATTGTCTCCCACACTTATACAAGGTTCAAATTTTATACTTCAGTTTTAGAATGGTTGCATATTCGTCTCATTTAAGGGTAAGAATAAAAACCAACGGGTATTCTTTTAAATTGATCACCCAGTATATAAAGGTTTATATGTGATTAGAATATATGTGAAGATGTGCAGGAATATTTGCTAATACGCGTGAGAGCATTTTTGTGCATACCAACTATGTACACTATTTTATGTTCAGTATTAAGTTATAGAATCAAAAAAATGAAAAATGATAATGAAAAATACTAATTTTCAACGAAGTTGCCAACATACGGATTTTTGAAAACCAGGAATTTTTAATAGCAATTTTCACTTTTGATACAGATAACTTTCCAAAAATAATGGTATAGAAAACATGGAAAGTTATGAGGTATATGGGTAGGTATAAAAACGCCTCAAACCTACCCCCTCCTGCTCTTCCATGTCTTTTTCTAGTCAATTTTGTCTTTTTATTCCTTCCGGTGTTAGCATTTTTTTTTCACACTTGACATTGTGAGTTTTTTTTGTTTTCGTCCCATGCTTTTTTCTATGAAATTTTGACTCCTTTTTCACATGTTTCTATGAATTTTCAGCCTTTTTTCCTCTTGCTCTACATTCTAAAGTGCGAATATAATATAAATGAATTAGTTGAACCTTGTTTAAGTGTGAACTACTATAATATTACTTTAGAATGTAGAAAATAAGGAAAAAAGCTAAAAACCCATAGAAACACGGGAAAAAGTAGTCAAAATTTCATAGAAAAAAGCATGGGACGAAAATAAAAAAACTCACAATGTCAAGTGTGAAAAAGAAAAAAACGGCTAACCCCGGAAAGGATAAAAGGACAAAACTGACTACAAAAAGACATGGAGGGGGGGGAGGGTAGGGTTGATGCATTAAACCTATTGTCGAGGTTAATACGTATAAGACTCTTTTTTCAAGAATTAAGAGCCATTTCAAAAGACGCACGTCTATGATATATTTAAGGCTAAAAATTACAATGAGAATCCTTTTCTGGAAATACATGCTGGACGAAATAATTTTCTCTTGAATATATTTCGTTAAATAAATACTTGACATTGAAAAACATTTTCTCTCACCTACCATAATAAATGAATTAAATAAGACAAATATAAACAGAGATAATGAGAATATTTCAAATATATTTCCCCAATATTGCTCTATCTTTGTATGTTTCTATAAAAACAGCCTAACAAGTATTCGCCTTCCAACACATTCGATTATATTAAAAGAGCTCTCTAAATTCAGCTGAAATAATGAAATGTCGGGAAAATAAAACAGCATTTGAGAGGCTTCAAAACTTTTATTACCTGACTATGTAAACATTTTACTGAAATCGAGCTTTCGTTTTATTATGTTCTGTATCAATTTTATATGCTAGAAGAGATATTTACAAAATGAAAACTAAAATAACAATGAATATTTGATATTTGCATTTTATTTATTCAAAAGTTTATTTATATGTTTAAAGCGTTTTATTTACTTATATTTACTTAATACATTAGTGGCATCATATTTAATGTTAGATAGATATTATTTTAAATTACTTAAACGTACTGTTTGTGGAATAATATAAAAATTTCATGTAATGTAGATAAATATTTAATTTTAAAATAAAGCCTTTTCTGTCAAGATGTGTTGGTAAACCAATCCTATAAAGAATATACGCATAATCCAGTGTTATTAGTGCCTAATGGCTTTTTTATTAGAATTATTAGTATTATTATTATTATTATGAAGCGTTAGTAACAGGATATGTAAGGCGTATCGTAATATTTTAATGATTACTAAAAAACTTGTATGCTGAGCCATCAATTGAATAAACTTAGGAATTATGGTACTAAATGTAGACGACTTAATAAAATTAATATTAATCATATTATTAGTCAGTTTTATTTATATTTAAATTTATTTATATACAAAAAAAAAACTATTGATTGTAATAAACCACTAGAATACCTCAATATATGAAATATTAATGTATTAAGGGTATTAAAATAACTTATTTTTTAATCTAATTTTATTAATATGAATATTTAAAGCATTAAGTAAATCTATAAATATATTCAAAATAAATTTATTTTTATTTATGTCGATAAATCTTCTAACAAGTATGCCATAATCTGCAAAGAATTTTATAAACAGGCCTTACAAGGAGAGGTCACGATATGTAAAATTCAGTTTGAAACAAACTTTGAATTGAAGCATTGCGCTGAATTCTATAACACAGAACTGTAGTATGTTATGAAAGGAAACAACATATTAAAGCAGTAGCATGCCCAAGCCAGAAAATCTTGAGGAAAAAAAAACCTTTTAAACTTTCAGTAATTGCTTAAGTACATTCGACTAGAAATGAACAAATGAATTTCATAAAATTTTTAAATTGAATATTTTACACATAGAATTAGTTTAGAAACACAAATTTCATAAAATTCTAATGTTTTAATACTTTTGTCTTTGCTAAAATTATCATTCTAAAAGACGAATATTATATACGTATATTTTTACCATTGAAAAAGGCTAGAAAGAAAATGATTTAAATTATAGAATATTTTCATATGAGACACAATATTTTCTAAAAGTAGTTTGCTTATGTACACTGAGAAAAAATTCTGTAACGGACATCTAGAATCTAAATTGTGGCTCTAGAAAATGTAGTTCTATGTCATCCTTATAAATTCTAGTCTCCTTGGAAAGCGAGTTCTAGAAGCCCGTATTAGAATTCTAGAGCGTTTACCTATATTATCGAGGGCAAGGTTATTTAAAAATATTTGCAAATAAATGAGACTACAAGAGGCGGGTTTCAGCAACTATAATCTTGGTTTATTACCCAATTCTAGAAAATCAAGCGACAATTTCTCGCAATATAAATGATTCAGAATATTTAGAGTATTCAGAATATTGTTTCACCATCTAGAAATGTGTAAATTAGAAATTCTCGATCATTTCGTCTATTCAGTTTATTGGCGTGCCTTATGCGCATAGCTCGGAAATCTATACTAAGGGGTTTAGAAAATGGCCACTTATTCATTCTAGAGGAAGGCAATATATTTTTTTTTCTCAGTGTATTCAGGGCTGGAGAATTACAGCAATCTACTCGCCAAAGACAAGTAGATTTTTGATGTGATGGCTAAAAATTTAGACAATGGAAAATTTGTTAGAAATTTCTATATATTATTACTTTATCATATCTGCTTCTTCGAAATATTAAATGCAGCAAAATAAAACGACACTCTAATAGTTCATTTCTTCCAATTCTGATATGAAATTCTTTGCTGATGTGTTTTTGTCTGATAACTGCATATAGATATTATGCAATTTATTTAATTTAATTTTTTATAATTTTGTAGCATATAAGGCAACCAAATTATTTAACTTTTTTTTTTTAAATGTCGAGCTTTAAAAAAACACTAAAATTGATTTTATGTCTCTAAATACCAAATATGTATTTTTCTTTGTAAATGTAATTTTTTCTTATTTTATGAGGTAATATTACTTACTTTAATGGAAAACCTGGTTCAACATTTTTCAGTAGCAAATTATTTGCAATTTGCTGCAAAATCGCTCAGAAACGAGTATGCATTTCATATACGCGTAACTGTTGTTCTAACATTTGTATACAACTTCATATTGCTGACTGGTGAAATTTTCAGAGAATTTTCCACTTCTGTGCATATGCATTCACATATATTAAAAAAAAATCTGGAGTGACTCCACTCGACTTTCCGAACATTGAGTAACTAACAGTTTTGTAGATAAAATAAAGAAAGAGGAATTGCTAAACAAACAAAAGAGAGAAAACCATAATAGAGTGTTTTTTTTCTCCATATATCACACGAGGTTTTATTTAACGCTACTGAACTTTGAGCCCTTAGATCATAATGATAAAGAATTTTTCGTTTTGTCCCTGTAAAAATCTATAGATGCTAGATTCACCAAAATGCTTATAGTTAGTGCAACAGTGATTTATAATATTCATACAAATTTTCAGCTCAATTGAATAAGGCGTTTAGATGCTATCGCACTTTTAAAAATTTGGTCTCATAGGCCATAATGATAAAGAATTTTTCTTTGTGTCCCTGTAAAAAAACTGTAGTGCTAGATTCACCAAAATCTATACAGTTGGTGCAAATGCGACCTATAACATGTGTACAATTTTTTTGCTCAGATTAATAAGGCGTTTAGACGCTATCACACTTTTAAAAATTTGGCCCCATTGGCCTTAATGATAAAGAATTTTTCTTTGTGTCCCTGTAAAAAAACTATAAGTGCTAGATTCTCCAAAATCTATACAGATTGAGTATCTGTGACCTATAATATGGGTATAAAATTTTTGCTCAATTGAATAAGGCGTTTAGATGCTATCGCACTTTTAAGATTTTGGTCCCATAGGCCATAATGATAAAGAATTTTTCTTTGTGTCCCTGTAAAAAAACTATAAGTGCTAGATTCACCAAAATCTATAGGGTTCGTACTATGGTGACTTACAATATATGTACCAACTTTCAGGTTAATCGAACAAAGCCTTTAGACGCTAGCGTGTTCACAAACATACACACATACACACATACACACATACACACACACATACATACATCATCGTAAAAATAGTGAAAACGGACTCAGGGGACCTCAAAACGTATAGAAACATCAAAATCTCGAATTCGGATTTTTGACATGATTACAATACTTTCCTCACTATAGTGTTCGGAAAGTAATAATAGTGTAAAAGAAAACCTACCGAAGATTTCTCGAAAACGTTTATATTAGAATGGAATATCGATATTAATAAAATAAAGTGTTTGTGTGTTTGACGCGACGTATAGAAAAATTTATGCCACGTACAGTTCTGAAAATTTTCCTAGATGAATGCTTTTTTTTTTTTTTCTTAACTTGCATTTAATTTTTCAATATTTGTATTTGAATTTTAAAAATTTTGTTTTTATGCGATCTTTGGCTTTTTTTCGCGGCAATTTTTATTTATTTATTTATTTTTTTTTTTTATTATTTATTTATTTATTTATTTATTTATTTCATGTTGTAATTGTAAACTGTGCGAATGAAAGTAAAATGCTTAAAACTTTTTATTTCTTAAACATAAATAAATATATGTATATATATACACGTGAATTAAAAAAAAAAAAGTTGAAAAGTAAACCATTATCACAAAAAAATTCTGATAAAACTAACGTCATAATTTACTTTGAAATTTATTAAATATACTTGCATGTATGGTAATGAGAAAAGGAAACATATACATTTTGCATTTTAAATATTTTATTTTGATAGATTTATTTAAATATTAATTTCAATTGTTCAGATAGTCTGATATATATATATATGTATATATATATATATATATATTCCTTGTTTTTATCGTCTTCAAACTAATGTGAATGCATATTTATTTTAACCGTGTCTCTAATCAGCAAAATGAAACTCAAACAATAAAATGTCACTTGCATTTCATTAATGTCTGTTTATCACGGTGTTTGGCAATAGTACTGATTTGCTGAAAATAGTCACTTTTCTTTTTTTTTTTTTTTTTTTTTGTACAGTTTGTAATTTATAAATAAGTTTTTATTTGTAAATAATATAAAAAATAGGGATTATTATTATTTTTTTTTTCATTTCATTGAAATGCAGTGGCTAGCGAAGGCAATGCCTGCTAGTTCACATATATTGACAACGAAACACTATACCCTACAGAAATCGATATTTACAGAATTATCTCATGTTTCAGGATAAAACAGATCATTATCATAAGAAAATTTGGGAGAAATGGTGAAATATAATGGAATTACTTAACATATATATGGTTTCTAAAATCAATTCTCATTACCTGCGTGTATTAACGTTTCCTAATTTGATATATTACACATTGTTAATATGTTGAACCTTTTTTTTTCTAAAATAATCTAATTAAATGTGCGGAATATTTTGGGATTGGGCAAAGCAGTAATTTTATAACTTGTATAATATTTGACCAAAACATTAGACATCAGCTGCATTTTTATAATGTGACATTTATATTAGACGTATCTTTTTTCTTTGTTATTCTCAGAATAATTTTACATAATATCAAAAATTATGTTAAATATACATCAATAATAAATAATCTTGTGTGTCACTCACACGACTTTCTCTTACCCTGAAATTTAATACTATAAATACAGGTTTCAGATTAAAAGGTAAGATGACGGGTACTGTTATGTAAACCTGTAATAAACAATTCATATTAGACTTGTGAAGAGTTTTATATGATAATTAATTTTGTGTGAGGGGGGCTACCGCCCCCCACAACCACCAGTTTCATGAATGCACCTACATTTATATAGAATTTAATTCGGTTATTAAAAAATAATTCTGTTTTAAAAAAAATAATTTATTTAAATTATTATTTAAAAAAATTATCTTTTATCATAATGCAGACGATTTCCATATTAGAGAAGTAGTATAACACCAAATATCCAAAAAAAGTCTCTTATTATTAATTTTATTCTCAATATTTAAAAAAATATATATATATACGATTTTTTTTCTAAGCTTTTTTACGTTAAAAGTAAAATAAAAATCGATAACTTTGTTTTAAATTATCGCAGATCGATGGTTCAGCCATTCGTTTTAAAGGTATTGGCGAGTTCTTTTGAAAGATAACCATCATGAAAATTTACTCCCCTTGAGGGGGGACTTCCTACCCCCCAGGGGGGAGGCGAGGCTCCTACATACACAAAAAAAAAAATTCCCAGTTAACTATATCCATTACAAAAAATATATATTCGTTTCATTTGGTTTAGTGCAGTCTATAGACGTTAAACTCTACTTACCTGCAATTTCCCCCATAGACGTAATGTATTAGAATTCTCTTGATTGTCCCTGTACACGAACCATTTGCTTGATCTTAACGAAAAGCTTACTGTAGCATCCTTATACGATACACATTTAGAATACCAAGTTTGAACTTTCTGCCATAATTTGTTTTTGAGATATGCTGATAACAGACAGACACACACACAGACACACACACAGACACACACACAGACCATTTGCTAAAAACATGATTTTTGTATTCAGGGGACCTCAAAACGTGTAAATATAACAAAATCTCGCGTTCGAAAATTTGACCCAAAAACAATACTTTCTCTGCCTTATGTGCAAGAGAAAGTAATTTCCACCAATATACTGAGTAAAGAGTAACTCTTTTTTATTTATTTTGTGCTATATAACATAAATATGTTTGACGATTACATACATTTCTGCATTATAGGACTTCAACCCTCCTAAAATCCGTTGAATATTTGCATTAGTTTACTGACATAAGTATAACATAACCTATAATACGTATTTTTTAGTTAAAATGTGTCATCTATAACGTATCAGAGTTCTTTTGTATAGCATGTTTACTAATTATTCATTCTATTCTCATCACTTTCTACAGAAGTCATGCTTTTAAATATAATCCTATCACCCAGTGACCAAAATTCCAAAACATTTTTTAGTAAGAACTTAGATAATAAATATAAAAATTCAAAATTTCTTTGTAAACAATGTTCTTAGTAATTAATCTACCCTTTAATAATAATAAAATTAAAATTAAAATTAACTATCAGCATCTTAATCAGCATCTTCTAATCAGCATCTTAACTGATGATGCATATCTCTATGAATTTCTCTATCTGTTTGCCTCTCAATCCTACCGGTCAAAGTTCTTCTTCTGGGCATTTAAATAACAATGAACACTAACAATATTCACTGTGTTAAATTCTATATTACGATGATAAAATTCACTTAAAATTAAATCCGTCCATAGATCAAAATGTGTTGGAATTGATTCCCTGTACATGAACCACCAACATAACATACATTGAAATCTATACAGCAAACTCCATACAACCCATACCCTTAGGTGTGAGTCACAGACCGTTACCAATAGCCTGTAGTGTAGCATTAGTGCGAGGTAAAATCCACTCAGCCGTGTAACCCAGAAATAATTGTATAAAGATTTAAGTAAATCGGATAATATTAAAAGTTTAAAAGATGAAAGGAGGCTGTGGTGATTGCTATCAACCTGCATACAGACAAAAAAACAATGATAATAATCTGATGTGTCACTCACAGGACTTTCTCTTACCCTGTATTTCAATACTATCCCCACTAAAAGCAATCCGAAGATATTCTTGAGAAAATGGTGTTTTCTTAAGACTTTCTTCAAATATTTTAAAACATTTTAAAGATTTATCTTTTTTTTTTTTTTTTTTTTTTTTTTTTTTTTATAAAATATCTTCAGAAATTTTGAAGACGTTATAAAGAAATTTTGTAAACTTTCTTAAGAATGGGCCAAATAATTTAAGATATTCTGCAGATTTTCTTTAAAAATATCTGCAGAATATCTTGAGATTATTTTTAGTGGGGATAAATATTAATAGCAGATTAAGTCATAAATTCAATAAGGTAAGACAATGAGGTTCAATCTGCTTTTAAAATGTAATCTAAAATACATTTAAAAACAGTCTTATTTGACTTATAATTCAATGTGAGGAGAGGCTTTAGCCCCTTTAACCACCCCCCACTCCTCCTTCAATTAAAGTGTCTACTTTTTTATTTTTTTTTTAATCAAATCTGTTATTAATTTGCTTTTCAAACTTGCCAATCTTGATCAAATATTTTAAGCGGCAGTGTTATACGGACTTCAAAATACCTAAATTTGAATTTCCTACAGCGGTTTCTTTATACGCTATGCTGATAACAGATATACATGCAGATCAACCGCTAAAAATTTGACTTTCGTATTCAGGGAACCTCAAAACGTGATATTATACAAAAAACCAGAGTGGTAAATTAAACTTTAAAAGCACTTCATTCACAGTATGGGTATGAAAAACTAATTTCGCTTCCTGAGCAGTGTTCGAAGAAATAGTGAAATGTATCAAAGAACTTTCATCAATTACATTCAATAGAAAAAAAAATTTAGCTTAATAATGGGTTGCCCTTTATATTGTCTATAAATTATAAACACATCCCACTGTGCATTTAAACTTAGTTTTACATGAAAAATACATAATATAAAATTAAATACACTTCTAGCAATTTCCAAGTATAGCCCTAATATATTCGAATACTTTGGGTAGCCCTGTAAACGAATGATGAATGGTTTTCATATACAATCTGCACAAAACATGCGTTTATGCATGAAAACAAAATATAATAAGTCCATTTTGTTTAGGGTAGCCTGAATGTTATATTGCACTAAAGAGAAATTTCGCCCTTGGACATAATATATTTGAATTGCCTCGTACACGAACCCTTTGCTTGATCGCAACGAAAAGTTTAGTGTTTTCATCATTATATGATGCATTCGTAGAATACAGAGTTTAAGATTTCTGCTCTTATTTGTTCTTGAGATTTATTGGTAACAGACACATAAACAGACAGAGAGACACAGAGACACAGAGACCGAACGATAAAAACACAATTTTCGGATACAGGGGACCTCAAAACGTATAAAAATAACAAAAACTCAATTTAGAAAATTTAACCCCCAAACAAATGAGTAAATGACTATATATCTGTACTGATAAGTATAAAGAATTTAAGTCCAAAAATGTCGATTTTGAATTAAGTACATAGACTCAGAAAAAAATTCTCTATCGATTGGTATAAAGGATTTAAATCCATGTCATTTAGTCTTTGAGAAAATCCATTAGTAAAAAAAGATTCTAGTCAGAAATTTAGCATTATCTTTAGTATAAAGTATTTAATTCAATTTTTTCCCTTTACTAAATGAAGATTGACAATCACTGAATGGTATAAAGGGTATAAATCAACCTAATCCCTTTTTCCTAATCGATTTTTCTGATTAGTTTTTAGTTAATTTAACTTTATTTTTCGTCTCCTGAAAAATCAAGAATATGGACTTTTCACTGACGTTTCAGTAGTTTTTAAGACACTATAATTGTTTTTAAGCGGAATAAACGCAGAAAGCATAGATAAAGTTTAAATATACAATATAATTTTTTATTATATTTTCAATACAATCACATTCTCTTGTAACAGTAATACATTAAAAAAAAAAAAAAAAAAAAATTTGGTAAATAATAAATTTTATTCCACAAATTTTAAATGCTGTAAAATAAATTTTGATATTAAATAATGAGGTATATGTGAAATATTCAAAATAAAAATTTGGCACTTTATAAATAAAACACAGTTTAATATAACACTTCATTTTAAATATTTTACATTTGTTGAAGTTTCTGGTATATTTAAATAAGTTTAAACATAATCTGAAAAATATATTTGGAATTATTTTAAAACATATGTTTAAAAGTATTTCCAAACATGTGTTTTCACATTTTATTTCGATATATACTTTTATGTGTATTTTTGAATGGCATTTAGACAAACTTACATACCTTTCATAAATAAAATATAAACGTATTTTTTTATTACAGTTGCCAATAGTTAAGCCCATACATATAAATTAAATAAATGTATGTTGGGCTTCTATTTATATATAAGCTCTTTATGTCTCATTAAAAGATAAATTACCTTAGGTTGATACGAAAAATTTTACATTATTTCGTATGATATCAAATTTTACTAATTTAAGATTTTGATATCTTCAGATATTTGTATTGTAAAGCTTTATGCAATCAAACTTCCTATAAACTATACTTTAACCCTTTCGGACAGCATGTATTTTACATAATTATACGGAAATTTCTAAAATCTTTCTTAAGATGTCAATTAGGCAACTTCCATCAAAATGTGTATTTCTAAGTGAAGCCACCTATATCTAATAAAAATGTTGCATATATATATATATGTGTGTATAAGTTCTTTTTAGGTTGTTACTCTATGGATATTTTTTAAAGATTAAGACTCATTAGACTAGGAATTAAGGCTTAATGTGGATTCTGAATAGCCAGTATAAAATCCATGACTGAATCGGGATACCCACCCGGTATCTTGTACTTGAAGGACAAAACACCATTCAACTACCAAATAGGCTTATATTTATTTATTTTATTATTATTGTTATTGTTATTATTGGTGTTGTTGTTATTATTATAAAAAAGTTGCTTTTTCTGAAAAGATCATTTCTATAATGTTTATTAATCGTGAAATTACATATGCATACTATATTTTTGATATATTAATGTTCATTCAAATCATAAAAACAATTAATCTTTTTTTTTTTTCTTTTTTTTTATTGGTTGGGTGTGTGGGTAAGTAACACATTATCATTATTTTTAATTATGTAACCATTCTAATAGAAATATACAAGCTAAATCCAATTAAATATCTATATTTGTAATCTGTTTACAAATATTCTATATGTGATACCTTCAATACATTATATTATGGTGACCGGATTAGAGTACCTTTATAAATTAAAAGTGTTAATAATTATTACAATTCCCTGATTAAGAAGATAGTTTTATATTATTTGTAAATGGGGACTAAAAATCTAATAATTATGATAACAACATTTATTGTAACAATTTTTAAAACTTAGAGAAACGTCTTACAAAAACGAACTGTTCTCTGAAAAAGAGGACATCTCCTCAGCATATATTATATATACGATTTTATTGGTATTTCCATTTCAAATTTAATGAAATAAAACGGTAACTTTTTTCTTTGTCGCGTAAATAACGTACCAAACGTACCCTAAAGGTCAATTTTAGATTCTAGCTTCCGCACGATTTAGCTTGATTCCGAAAGGGTTAACTAAATGTTCTAGGGATTCGTGAAACATTTGGTAGAAAGCACTGATATGTTTTAGGAGATGGACATTCAAAAGTTCACTCTAGAAATGAAGCAACACAAAGACATAATTTTAAAAAGTCCATTATGCTTTTTCTCTGTTTATCTTGCATGCTGTTTGCAGAATGGCTTGCCACCTTTAGCATAGAAACTTTGACCTTCCAGATTTTTGCCGCATAACTAAAAATAAATAAGATAAAATATTTTTAGGTATTTTATAAAATACAGCAATTCCTTTCGTTTAAATGATAATTTTTAATAAAAATATTGAAAATTATTAATTGATTAATTAAAAATATTTAGTAGATTTATTATTATTATTATTATTATTATTATTATTATTATTATTATATTGCTATTCTTATCATATAAAAAGTATAGTAACATTTTCATAAATTTTATTTCAGCCAAAAGAATGTACACATATTATTCTATTTTTATTTACATACTTTTCGAAATGTTTTTAAAAGATTTTAGTTAACTTTTGTTTTGTCAAATTTAGTATTATGATATAGTTACATACAATGGGATCGCAATAGCTGTGAATTACAAATTCCCATATTCTCTTAACCCCTTCATTCCCAATTTTTCCCGGGTCGCGGTAGCCCAGTTGCTAGAGCGCCGGCCTCGTAACTGGAAGATTGCGGGTTCGGTACCCGAGCCGACCAAAGACCGTCGTGTACACTAATGGAGGCTGGTGCACGTAAAATCTGTCGTGGCCGCAATGCCCTCCATGTTCCCATAAAAATATTATACCTCTGAGGGTCACCGAAGCGGGAGAGGGAGAGCTATCCCTTCCGTGGAGGATCAAAATTGCGTTGGCATGTCTCCGGACCACCTCTAGGGGTGAGTCCCAGACCGTCGCCAATTGCCCATCTGTGCAGCACTAGTGAGACGTAAAACTCAACCACCACCACCACCAATTTTTTCCCTCCTTAAAACAATAAATCTTATATTTAGTCATAAATTTATTTCAAAGGTAATATATATAAATTTTTATTTTATTTTTTTAAATAGTAGTAATAGTAGAGTACGAATTAATATAGCTAACAAAGTAACTGAGAGGGCTTTATATATGTTTAATATAACCACTGATGCCATTAAAAATCATAACTTTTCAATAAATAAAAATATCAGAAGAAATACATGTTGTATTTAATTAAAATACAAATTATAAACATTAAAAAATAAAATAAAAAGTATTACAAACAGTTAATTTACTTAACCCTTTATATCCCAAATTACCTTATTTTTGGAAAAGTAGTTTGAAACTTTTTTTATTATATTTCTTTGCTGCATGAGAAACATCTCATATTAAATTTAGCTTAAGCTATAGCTGAACTAGAGGAAAAATTTAAACTTTAAGAACTTTGAAGTTCCAATGAAATCCTGTTGTAAATTTAGGCTATATTGAGGATTTTTTTTTTTTTTTTTTTAATGGGACTTTAAAGTCCCGGTGGGATTCAAAGGTTTAAAATAACTCATGCTTATAAAAGAAAGTCTTCTTTGGAATTCGAACTCAGATCACGTGAATCTAAGACGAGTATACAACTGTTAAACTAGTGATTTAAAATATTCTGGTCAGTTAGCTGTTCTCAATCATTCTCGAATGAGATGAAGCTTATAATTTTTCATTCTTTATTTTATTCGCAAAATAAAATTAAGTAAGTCCAACGAATATTTTTAAAAATTATGTAAGCTAAATTTTTCAATTTTTACACCTATTAAATTTTAATGAATATAAAAATGATAGATGATTAGAACATATTTTAGTGAATTTACGCATTATATAGATGCAATGTTCTTCCCATTTATATTTTATATATTTGTAAAAAAAAAAAAAAAAAAAAAAAAAAAAAAAAATCCTTTTTATTAATTAATTTTATTTGTATTTATAAAAAATGCCAATGCTTGTGAAATTTCATATTATGTCAGGGGAGAATATAACATTTATTATATTTATTAAAATACCTTTTAACTTTAAACACTTTAATTTATTTCCTATCAATCAGAAATCATCAATGATTTTTTAAAACACTTATATAAAATCTGTAAAACCTAAAATCAAATTTCATGGTAGTCAACACAGGGCGCTACAAAATTATAACAAGCAACTATTCCTTTGCCATATAAATTATATGAATGAACAGAAAAAACTCAAATTTTAATTAATTATCTGTTATTTAAGTTAGATTTCCTGCAAAGCAACTATTTGACTCAAACAAAGATATCTATTACTCAAATCGATTAAAAATAGATAAATAAACGCCCATGTTTGAGACTGTAAATTAATTTTCATTTATTTTAAGAAAATATAATACAAAATAAAATAATCTCTTTCAGTTACTAAAACACTACTTTGTATTGTATTTTAAGGAAATAAGTAATTTGAGGAAAAATTTTTCATTGTAATTGAATTTCTGCATAATTAAATTAATTGAAATCGATGCGCGTTTTTGATTTAAAACAAAGAAACCATCACACCGTCTTACTCCTATAATTGAAATATTTTTAAAAGCATGCATGCTATTTATCAATGCATGCATATAAAAATGTAAGTTAATTGAAATATATCTTGCTTCTCTCATGATAAATGTATGCAACTAAAAATATATTTTTAGTTAGAATGTACTGTCATTCATAATTTTAAATATTAAATAATTATTTTTTTCCCTTCCGAAATCTATAATACAGAATAGAATCAAGATATGTATACATATATACTCGGTTATATTTTGCTTATGCTTATTAAGTTATAAGATTGTTCTTCTACTTCTAAACATTTCTGAGCTCTATAATATAATGTGTAATCGAGCAAAATAAGTTTCCACTCATTTAGAATCCCAAGTTTATGTATATATATATTACGAATGTATTTGAAGTTGAAACTTTATCTTATTCAGATTACTCCGTTGATATTCTATATATCCCAGAATTAATTCATTAAAGTTTGTATGAGGCCATTATAAATACATTTATTTATCTTAGATCAAATCTGTATTTGAGGATGATTTACTATTGGCAGCATTAGATTTTATTCGTATGGATAAATAACTGAAATAGATTAGTTTAAAATATGAAGAACTGAAACCGTTTTAAATTATGATAACTTAAATGTTCACATGTCATAGAAAATCATATTTTCACAGCTACATTGGCAATTAAAACCCCTTAAATTCATGAAATATAAGACATAAACATTCAGTGGCATTATTCAGTTATAACGACGGATATTCAAACAGATCTCTTTTAAATTGCTTTAAAGAAAGAATTGTGACTGTTTTACATTAATGTTTGATTACTTAATTCTTCACGTGTCACAGAAAATCATATTTCTACAGAAACTCCGTGCATTAAAATCCTTTAATTTCACTGAATATAAGAAATACGAATTCAACTGCATTACTCAGTACTATATTACTCTACTATAACTATATAACTATATATGGTACTATATAACTATATATGGCATTACTCAGTACTAGACAGATATTCAAACAGATCTCATTATTAAATTGCTCTTTATCATATAGAAAATTTAAACATACTAATTTCAGAACATGGTATAAGTTAAACCCTTTTTAATAATAGTCATTCAAAATGGTAAAAAGGAAAAGACAAAAAACAAATATTAAAGAAAAGAAAGAAAAAGATCTCCTAACCTCATTAAGTGAAAATTTATTTTTAAAAGTCGTTATGATTCTAAATAGGGCTCCATCAGTAGCCGAAATAGTGTGGTCTTGAGAGATGTCGAGTTCGAACCCAGTTGAGCTGTTCAGCCATGAAGTGTTTTTATTTTTTCATGGTTTTCTCCAAAACTCCCGTAAATATAAGCTAGTTTGATATATAGACAACTCCGTTTATATATATATATATATATATATATAATATATATATATATATATATATATATATACAGAGAGAGAGAGAGAGAGAAAGAGTGAATGAAAATAATTTATACTCAAAGAGATCTTATTGAGCTCGTCCGTTGCGATTCGAGATACTCCAAAATAAGTTCGCTGAAATTTGAAGGAGGCCATTATAAATACAATTATTAGTTCGAGATCAAATCAATCTTTAAAGATGCGTTATTTTTACTGCATAAGATCTTAACATTATGTATGGCTGATTGAATTAGAGTAGTTTAAAATATGAAGAACAGTTACTGTTTAAAATTAATTCATGAGAACATAAGTGTTTAATTGTCTGAAGAAAAGTCTTTAATGTGTAAACAACTTACACTGCATTTAAAGCATTGTGAATGATAGTTATTGTTCAAAGCTTCAACCCATCTGTCACCAGCTTCAATTGGAAAGCCACAAGCAATGCATTTAGTGGTAAACAATTCATTCCAATCTGGAAAAAAAAAAGACATCATATTAAGTGAAAATTATTTTATGTTTTAAAAAATTTCTTAACCAATATATTTTCAAATGTAACAGATTACTTCAGCTAATTATTACATCAGAGGAAAATGAACTTTGATAATTACATCAGTTGTATATTTTTTAGTGTTAAGATCGTTATAAATTAACTCATGAAACTCATTAGACTAATCGACCTGCATTTTCTCTGCCCAATTTAATTAATTAATTATTTCATTTTCATTTTTGTTTATTTATACACATTTACATACAGCACGCATTTACTTCCCTGGAGTCATTAAATCACTAATAATATCATCAATGTTTTTAACAACGTGTAGATATAAAAATGTAAATTCATATCCATTATTTTCAGATGTATCATTTATAAAAATGAAAGAAAGAAATTTTTCACAACAGACAGAAACTAATTCATATAACCAATATTTTTTATACGACATATATTTTTGTTTATTATTACGCATTTTGTCTGTACTGTGTATTGCTTCCGTCCATTTCATGAAACATTTTTAGTACTATACGTTTCTACTATCTCAGCACTGAAATATACTGTTCATTGTTCGCTTTAACTGTTACAGTTATAAACAAATTTTTACTATTGCATGTTTATACTGTTACAGCAGCATAATATGTTCACTGTTTGCATTAAATGTACAGTTATCTTTGATGCATTTGTTAAGTCATTTCCCAATACCTTAAATGAAAATTCTGAATCTATTCATATATGATAGAAATTATGTGTATATATACAGGGTGTTTTTAACTAAATTTTCGTTATAAACAGCAATCTGTAGCTGAAAAGGGCTGGGAGGGGGGGGGGAGGGACTAATCAATAATCTGACTGGGGCCGTTGAAATCTATGTTTACAGCAATCATTTACAGTAAGAAAATTAATGACCTTTTATTATTATTATTATTTTAAAAAAAAAAGTAAATTAATAATTAGAATGAAATAAAAGAGCGTTTAAAATTAACATTTATAAAACTTTTCGAAAGGCCACATTTTAAACTATCTAAGAAAACCGGCATTCGCATTGACATTAAACTCTGAATTGAGGTGCAAGGAATTTTGAATTCCTCACACCTCAAAACATGTAAAAAAGTATTAAAAAAAAAGATTGAGGTGGAAAATTTTCACCTAAGTTCCCACTAATAGTATAATGGGAAATTAACAGACCGCCCATTGGGTACTCCTTCACAAATGGTTATCAGTTCAGCGACCGCACAGTCAATGCTCATTTGCAAGTACCGCGCCATTGAAAAATAAATAAATAAATACACACGTTATTATGTATATGTATATATTATTACATGCAAAATATTTCATTGTTTAATAATTACTTTGCGTCAACAATAAATTTATACATGCTAAACTGTATGAAGAGTATTGAAAAGAAAAATAAAAAAAAAATTAAAGTAAAAAAAAGAAAGCTATTGTGATTTTTATAGTAATGAAGAAAACTATTACTTTATATATCTATTTTCATTGAAATATTATATTGTAGGTAATAATATTTATTATCATTTTAAAAGTAGAAATTTACTTTTTCACTTATTTCCCCCCTCCATTACTATGTTAGTGCATTAAATTTCTTCTATTGTTCCCCCATCCAATGTCGATGTTCAGGAAAATCTTTCTGATTGTAAATATTTTACACATGGCTATATATATAAAGTATTGGATTTATAAATTTAATGCTATCATAAAATAATTATTAAGCACATAATAAAATAGTTTACTAACAATTTAAATCGCCATAATTAGTACGAGAATCTGTTAAAAAATTGATACCAATGATAGAAATTCTTCAAAGTACATTACTGAAGAGCCTGCAATTTACAGACTTTAATTGAGAATAACTCACGCTAGGGAGCGCATTTGCCGATAAGATGAATATTTTTATTATCAGCTCAGTTACAGCTACAAGATGATATTATAAATACCTTTTGAACAGTTGGTGACCCTAACTTGTTAGTTTATTATTTATGTGATTAAAATTTTAGATTCATTTAAACTTGTTATTCGGAACAATACCTAACAATGCACAATACTTAAACAATACAATACAGCAAATAGCGCGATTTGAATTATTTACTGTATTGTATTATTTACTGTACAATACTTATTCACTGTATTATTTACAATCCTTATTATGCAATAAACAATTTTTACATAACAATAGTATTACCAACTTCATTTAAAATACATTTAATAACAAACTTGAGTAAGGTTCGTTAAACTTTTAGATTCATTTTAAACTTGTTATTCAAAACAGTACACCAAATACCATTTTTAATTAATGATTCACTCTCCAGTTAAACATTTAACTAATGAAAAGGATATTAGTTTAAAGGAAAGTGAAACTCGAGCATATTGTTTGAAATGTAGGACGGCAGCTGTTAATTAAAGAGAAGCATATGATAGAATAGAAATATAACGAAATAGTGACTGGAAATGCTAAAAATTATTGAAAGTGAGATTTAATTTTAAATACGTATAAGTCAATACCTTTTAGTTCTTAATTACTTCAATAGAATGTAGATTTTTTAACGTAAACTAATTTAAATATTTATAGCTTTGATATAATTTACTTCAAATGAATCTGCAGTCGATTTTATTTTTTACGAAAACGAATAGCTATGATTTATAAATGGAAGTTTATAGACACAAATTAAATCAAGCTTGCAAAAAAAAAAAAAAAAAAAAAAAGGTTGCTTTATCAGTTCTTTAACCGAAGATTTTTCTCAAAGGTTTCAGTTAAAGAACTAATACCGTATTAAATTTAATTTTTATTGTAAATGTTTAACGTTTAATAAAAGCCGGCATGTTGCTTTGATACTCATTTAATAAAAAAATCTGCACTCCGTAAAAATGTGTTTGTAAAGAATTGCGTTTTTTTTTTTTTTTACCTTTTTTCTGCGTGGTGCAAGCAGCAGTATTTTAATTTAAAAAACTCGCAACAGTTGTTTCAGGTCAAAATATCGATTATTAAATTTTGAAATATTGCTGTTATCTATGCAGTTTAGAAACTTTCAAAGTTTGAAAACCGATTAAAAAAGGAGAAAATAAGGAAAAATGGATACACAAAATTATGCTAAACGTTTGTTTTCAGTGCGAAATCAATAGACGTTAAAGGGTTAAAAGGTTAGTTATAGTGCTGCATAACTTACCTTTCTCGCAATAAGGTAATCCATCTTCCAGATAGAAAGAATTATTTCCGAACGGCTTTTTGCAGTAAGCACAAATGAAGCACTCTGGATGCCATTGTTTGTCCAGTGCATTCAAGCAGTCCTAATAAAAAATAAATTGTGCAAAAATCATATAAATATACACGATACACATAGAAAAATATAGACAATTATTTAAATTTTTAATTAATTTCATATCTTATTTAAATCACATATACATTTAATTCTCCTAAAATAATTAGCATTGCAATTTCATTAAAATGTTAACTAGAGATGTTTGATGGGAAGTCAAATTTGAACAAGCGCATCAAGCGATTAGAGGGGAAATCAAACATAGATGATTCAGTTAATAGATAGATAAATCATGTTATGCCAAGGATCCATTAAATCGTAGATGATTAAATTGATCTTTGGCATAACGAGCTTATTGTCCCTAATCACGGAGGTAATCTGGTCAACATCTGTGCACGCTGTTCGCTCACTTAAAATTTGGAAATTTTCCTCAGTTGTGTGGGTAACGTTACATTTCAATAAATAAGTTTATTAATAACTAAGAGACTTTTCCTTATTTTCTGATCACTGTAGTTAATTCGCTGTAAGTCCCCGCTGACTTCCCCGTCGATGTCATGTGGGGTCCGAGTCTCCACTGTCTACAGCAGCGCCTTATCCTAATACTTCAATTTGGGTGCTTATCGGATGACATGTGACACTATTAATATTCAAGAACAATGATTTTACGAAATTCTATATCTCAACAGTTACTGAAATTTTTAATTTTGGCACCATTTAATAGCGAGGCATAGGAGAGGAACCTAGTTTCTCTACACACCGCTCCTCTGCTATAATAAAATATGAGTGAAATATGTAAATTTATAATTATAATCCACCGCACTTTACAATGCAGAAAAAGCGAAAAAAAAAGCTAAAAACCCACAGAAACACGGGAAAAAAGAGTCAAAATTCCATAGAAAAAAGCATGGGACGTTACCCACCCACTTGAGTCTTATACTAAGCGAGACGTATTAATCCTCGACGATAGGTCTAATGCCCCAGCCCGCTCCTCCATGTCTTTTTCTAGTCAATTTTGTCCTTTTATCTCTTCCGGTGTTAGCCTTTTTTTTCCACACTTGACATTGTGAGTTTTTTAGTGTTCGTCCCACGCTTTTTTTCTACGGAATTTTGACCTTTTTTCCCGTGTTTCTATAGGTTTTTAGCTCTTTTTTTTTTCTCTCTTTTTCTGCATTCTAAAGTGGGGTGGCGGGAGGGTGGGTGGGAGCCACCGCACTTTAGAATGTAAAATACATGGGGAAAAAAAGCTAAAAACCCATAGAAACACGAAGAAAAAGAGTCAAAATTCCATAGAAAAAAGCGTGGGAGTAAAACAAAAAAACTCACAATGTCAAATGTGAAAAGAAAAAAAATGTTAACACCGAAAGAAATAAAAGGACAAAATTGACTAGAAAAAGACATCCAGAAGCGGGAGGGAGGGTTGGAAATTTAATAAATTTAATACCTTCTGTACCATTTGATTACGACATAAACAGTCAAATACAAATGAAAAAAAAAAGTAACTACCTTTGATAATAATTTTTATTTCTTCACATAAATAATTGTCTGAAATTGTAACTATTGAAATTAAATGCCATATTTTATTAATTAAAAAAAAAAAAAAAAAAAAAAAAAAAAACTAATGATCGCTTCGCTTTGAAGAGAGAAATTTTTTCTTAACCGAAACGTATCGGAAAAATGGAAGCAGGCGATCCATATTGGAATCATGAACTACATGAATATAAAAACTACATTTAATCACATGAAGTGCTGTGAAACAATGAAAAATGAATAGTACAGTAACCATTGATAAGGAACGCAGACAAGTGAAATGAAATAACAGAAAATTTGTAAAAATTTAAGAAAATGAAACAGAAAATTCAATCAAAAAAAAAAATTGAAAAATTCTAAAAGAATCTCGATAAGGTGTACACCTGTATAATCTAAGGTACCCCTCTACCAAGTTTTCTAGCTCTGCGATGAGTGATCTGAGCCCTGAGCTCCAGTGCTTGCATACACGCATAAAAAGAAACCTTTCTTTATTTATATAGAGGATGAATTTAATATAGTAAATTTAGAATAATAGACATAGGAGAATCATGCCTTAGGCAAACACTGTAAGAAATTTAACCTAAATTATCGTCAAAGATTGGCAAAAAGTGTTGCAGACACTGACCGTAAAAATTAACCGTCGTATAATTTAACGGTCAACTCTCTGAATTTTACTGAAATTCGTTAGGGTGAAGTTTCGATTTGTAGCCTTGTTACTTTTCTCTCTTCTAAATATAAATTTCACTTTTTCTTTAAGATATATCAAGTTATTTTTATACTAATTAAACTTCTAACACTAATTACAACCTTTACGTCGAACGCCATATACACTCAAGTAAACATTGAAAATAACGCTTAAAGAAGAGAGCATCGGACTGAAACGAAAATTAATACGCATAATGATACAGATGAGAGATTCACTTGATCCCCAAATCAAAACAATTAAACAAATACAGTGTGTATAATTAGACAAATACACTGCAACTTCAAGAGCACATTGGACTATCACTGCTGCAATATAAGACGCAACACGATCCGACATTGATTAGATTACACGTCTGATGTAGTTTTAAAGCAGATGGGCTCACAAATTTGAAACCCCACCTCCAAATCATGTACAGAGTGACACGGCAGCACCTGTCGTTTCAGCTTATCCCAATTTTCAGCTCTATAGGGAACAGGTCCAGTGAGCGAGCCGGCCTCGGAAGAGTCTCAACATGACATACGAAGTCTTAAGAAATCCGAGTTGTTTACTCGCGAGCATTATCTTACTGGAAATTTGCCCTTAGAGGATCATTTAGAAAAGGTCCCATATGGGTCGAATAATGTAATCAACGTAACGTAGACTTATTAAAATTTCACGACCACAGTTAGAGGGACCGGCTATCATAAGCAAAGTCCTCCCCCCCCAGACCATTATGTCCGCTGTGCGGACAGTGTGTCGCGAGGCAGCATGGGTGAAATTATACCAATTACCAGGGTACCTCCACACCAATACGCGGTTACAATCTGTCCCCATAACGAACCTGGATTCATTGCTAAACACCATGTTTTGCCAAAGTGTAACATTCTACGTCTCTCTGGATCAGCACCACTGTAGACGGAGTCACCGATGTTTCGGTGTTAAAAGCAGCACACGAAAAGTGTGCTTGGATTGCAAATTATCTTCCCCAATGTTACTGGGAATGGTCTGCGAAAAAACTGGCACCCTTACATATGATTGTATCGTGGAACGAGTCACTGTGGGATCCACGATCGCTTGCCACACGATCTTTCGATCCTCTTGCTCTGTTGACTTCTTAGTTGCTCCAGACCCACTGCTCAGCACGTGGGTACAATCACGTGATCACTGCTCCCAACATCGTTTGACGGCCTACTCCGAACGATCAACTTAGCGAACAACACGGCTCGTCAACCACCCTGCCTTTTTCATACCAGTAAAGAGTCCCCTCTCATACCCTTTTAATTGATAGAAAAGTCTTCTCACACTTCTACCTGTCATTCTTCCCTTCCTAAAGTTCTTCTAGAGTCGGAATGGGATCGTCCCGTTTATGAATTTTCCACTATGTATAAATTTATATAAGGCCCGCTTCTTCATTGCAATGGCACTGCAGGGTAAATGGTCATGCGCATTGGCACAAACTTGGATCATTTGCATATCGGATCTCACAGTACATATTTACAAATTTTCATGTTTGTACCTTTCTTCCTTCTTTGTGCATTATTAACAGTGTTCCTGAGTATAATTTATAGTTCAAAACAAATATATATATATATATATATATATATATATACATACACGTTATTAAAGTAAATCCAAATTAAAAAATAATGCGAAAGAAAAAACATATAGCTTAATATTTGAATATGCATTAGATAATGTAAAGCATTTATTTTTATTTTTCTAAAAGTTGTATAAATCGCAATAAATATAAGTGCCGCACCTTAGTTTCTCAAAATTTTTCTCTGTTATGCCGATTACATTAACTGCATATTTTTAAATCTCTGCTCGTATATATAGATATTTGTCAATAATAATAATAATAATAATAATAATGTAAAAGTTAATTCAAGCATAGATAGAATTTACCGCCTCTAAAATCATTAATTATGTATGTAGATAATTTTATTTTTATATTCTTAAAAGAATTTTTGCTATTTTTGCTATTTTTCTTTTGGTCTTTTTTTTTTTTTTTTTTTTTTTTTTATGGGTGCAAAAAAAGGCGCCTGTAATTTGTATGGATCCATGCTATTCATTTAATATAATATTGTCCTAGCGATGAATTATGAAAACGAGAATCTCTCTATATACTGTATTTACTTGCTTAATATATACTAATTAACATTTTAAGCAATTTTTCAGGTTTTGCAATAATTCTGCAAATAATCAACTGATGGTCTTGAAATTCATACTATAGAAGCATGATATAATACTAAAGTGTTATAAAAGTATAGTACCAAAAAAAAAGAAAAAAGAGTAAAACGTATTTAGCAGGCAGAAAGGCAGGAAGAAGCTTAACTGACAGAATGATATTCATACAAAATACTGTCTGACCTAGTGGAAGAACAACAAATCAAGTGTTCTGGTAAAAGATTGAGCTTTCTACAGCAAAATTCCTGCTGAAGTTGACATACATTATTAGTACGCTAAAATAATGTTTTGTATAAAGTATGATATACGTAGCATTTGGATTTACAGGGCTACACTTAAATATTCAGATACATTAAGTCCTACAATTAGAAATTTCTATAATTGCATTTTTGTTAGTATTAAGAATTTTTAACACAATGTAACAATGATTAAGAGTGATTATGAATTCAATTAATCTATCTATATATCTGTTGTGTGACCACGTATGCAAAATACATTGAAAGTCAAACGATGCAAAGAATTCGTACAGTTGAAAAGTGTTAATAGTGTAAGTGAACCGCATGAATTTTCATTCATGTTTTCATATTTTCTGTGTGATTTTATTTTCACAAGGTCAGTTTTGTAAGGTTCTAATTTGTTGTTTTATGTGTTATAAATGTTATAAACTTTAATCTAAAAAAATTCATTTTGATAAAATAATAATAAAGTGTAATTACGTGTAACTCTATACTGACATTATTATACATATACACTGATGGAAAAAAATCCCAACACCAGGAAGGAGCTGTGCTAGATAAACGAAATTTGGTAGGCGTGTTTATACATCTGAAAGATGACGTCTATTCAAATTTCGAGCTACGCGCATAAGTGTGGCGCTGTAGCGTCACTATGAACATGCAAATGAGGTTTGCTTTAAATAAGCGCTGTAAGGTCCGTGATCGTTATTTACAGTTGAGATTTGACGTAGTGGGTTAATGTTAGTCAAGGATGCCTCTAAGAAGACGAAGAAGCCATTATCAACAGCTCACTGAGTTTGAACGAGGTCGTGTAGTAGAGCTACGAGAAGGTGGGTTTTCTTTCCGCGATATTGCAGAAAGACTTGGCAGGAATGTATCCACTGTGCATGAGTGTTGGCAGTAGTGGTCAAGGGAAGGTACTGCCTCAAGAAGACCGGGTTCCGGGCGGCCACGTGGCACTACTGAGAGGGAAGACCGCCGTGTTCGGCGTATGGCTGTGGCTAATCGTACTGCGTCTGCAGCTGAAATTCGAGCTGCAGTTGGTACCACAGTGACACAACGAACTGTTACAAATCGGTTACTTCAAGGACAGCTCCGAGCCAGACGCCCTGTAGCGTGCATTCCACTGACTCCAAACCACTGCCGTTTGTGACGTGAGTGGTGTCAAGATAGAGCTCATTGGAGGACGGAGTGGAGATCTGTTGTGTTTTCTGATGAAAGCCGGTTCTGCCTTGGTCGCAGTGATAGCCGTGTGTTGGTTAGAAGGAGGCCAGGTGAACGCCTGCTAGCAACCTGTCTGCGGCCTAGACACACAGGGCTTACTCCTGGAGTTATGGTTTGGGGAGCAATTTCGTATGACAGTAGGAGCACTCTCGTGGTTATCCCACGCACCCTGACTGTAAATTTGTACGTCAGTCTTGTGATACAACCTGTTGTGCTGCCATTCATGAACAGCATTCAAGGGGGTGTTTTCCAACAGGATAACGCTCGCCTCATACCGCTGTTGTAACCCAACATGCTCTACAGAGTGTCGACCAACAGGATAACGCTCGCCTCATACCGCTGTTGTAACCCAACATGCTCTACAGAGTGTCGACATGTTGCCTTGGCCTGCTAGATCACCAGATCTTTCTCCAATCGAGCACGTATGGGACATCATTGGACGACAACTCCAGCGTCATCCACAACCAGCATTAACCGTCCCTGCATTGACCGCCCAAGTGCAAAAGGCATGGAACTCCATCCCACAAACTGATACCCGACACCTGTACGACACAATGCATGCACGTTTGCATGCTTGCATTCAAAATTCTGGTGGTTACACCGGTTACTAATGTACCAACATTTCACATTTGAAATGGCTCTTCTCGCCAATGGCTCTACCTGTGATCTTGAAACTTTAATCAATTAAATATGTTACCTAGACAAATGTATTGCTGAAATTTCATTACTGTACAATAATTTTTTCTTGGTGTTGGGATTTTTTTTTCCATCAGTGTATATATATTTTTTTGCCCTATATTAAATTTTTGAAAGTCTAATTATGACAGAATTTTAGTTACTGTTAAAAAGAATGTTAAAGACATCCATCTTAATCATTTAACTTTTCTTGTTACAAAACCTTTGATAATTACATAAAACCTTTAAACTATATTTAATTTAATTTTTAGCCACTGGAGAAAATTTACTGAATAGATAAAAACGTACATTTACTGCTTTCTCCCAACTATTTAACTGGAATGCTAAGGGATAAATACACCTTTCTCTTTCCATTGGCACAGTAAATTGGACACAAAACTTTCTTAATAAAGTCTAGACGTATAAAAATAACCATTCGACCAATAATAGAACATATTCCGAATAAAGGATGCATTTTCTTCCAATATATTTTTTTCCCATTGCATCCAATTTCTTCTAGAAAAGATAAGGTATTGAAAGAATTCTTATTACTTCTGCGATTGCATGTAATCTAATTCTTGCCCTTTTATAACTCTAGGTAAGAAAATATCTAGAAAATTTGAACCACTTACTTACTTTATTATAGTTTCGAGCTCGGTTATCCACCAAATAAATTACTTGAAAAAGTAATATGATATAAAAGAGAAAAATGGATTTGCTTCAAAGGGATTGGCGTTTTTTATATTCAATGAAAAAAAAAATTGAAAGCTGACATGTTTTGTACATTTTAAAATTTTAAATCAATTCTAATGAAAATATTTTGAAATATTGTATATGTTTTTCTTTCATATTTATTTATATGGCATATATACATATAGAGTTGACTTTGAATTTTAAGAAGCATGTTATATAGAGATCTTTTCCTGTCTATTTTGATTGTTATTATAATTTAAAATGAGCCTGATAATGTCACTTATTGAAATCAGCCAAAATAATTTAAATGCAAAATAAATTCTATTTTTTCATATTCCTCTGGTTTTCTATACAGGTTAAAACTTGAAATGTTGATGAAAACATCTTTTATAGCAGACAGCTTGAAATAATTGGTCATTAAATTGAATTTTACATTTTTTCTGTTACATTATTTTCTCGTTAAAAATTCCATATATACAGCATGTATATAATGAAACTACAAAACCATTAATACAAACTTATTAGAAGACATGGGTAAAGTTTTCCATCCTGAAAAGTTTGAAAATTAAATTTGTTAACTGACTATTATAATTAAAAATGTGTCTGATAATAATTTTTTTTATCAGCACGACAGAATTATTGTTTTCCAAGAGCAATTTTAGGGCTGTGTATATTTCCAGTAGCCCACCTTGAATTATGCTTGTATGAATGATATGTCAGGTTTTAATTCAATATACAAAGCTACACCGTGCAACCAATTGCTTCAAAAATTGGTACACTTATTAATAAGGGAAAAATCTAGCTAACGCAGAAAATTTTCGTTCAATCGGATAATCGGTTCAAAAGATATTAAGTTAAAAATTTGGGAATGGTGGGGTAAAAATGGATATGTAACATTTTTTCTGTGTTTAAACTGAAGAACAAACTTTTTTTTTTTTTTTTTTTTTTTTTTTTTTACAAAAAGCGTTGAAGCTTTTTGTATATTTAGACCAAATAAAAAATATTTTTCATTTTTTACCTCTGTCATCAAGTCAAAAAATGTTTAAAATAAAATTAAGAAAGAATGAACAGCTAAAGAATGAACAGCTTTAGTATAAGAACCCTTGACGAAATTTGTAATTTGGTACCGAAGTAGCTCGGACATTTCTCGCCAATATGGTTACTTACTTAATTGCAATAATCATTTTAATTCATCGCTAAATGACAAGAAAAATTTTAAAGTCGACAAGGGGGTCCTATAAACAAAACTAAAACACCAAATTCTATTAAGCACAGTTACCACATGCCTATATATATATATATATATATATAAAGTCCTATCGTACTGAATTTAATTCTGTTTTTTACAGAATTGCATATCTGTTACTTACAGAAATAAAAAAATCTAGTGTGTCACTCACACGACTTTCTCTTACCCTGAAATTTAATATAATTATAAATGCAGGTTGTAGATTTAAGGTAAGATAACGAGTACTGTTATGTAAACTTGTTGTTAAAAAATTCATATTAGGCTTCTGAAAAGTTTTATATGATAATTAGTTCTATGTGAGGAGGGCGGTAGCCCCCCTCACACAGTACCAACGCAGAACTAACACAGGGGGTTGAGGGGGGGCTACCGCCCCCCTCAACCCCCCGTTTCATTAATGCACCTACATTTATATAGAATTTAATTCGGTTATTAAAAAATATTTCTGTTTTTAGAAAATAATTTATTAAAATTATTATTTAAAAAATTATCTTTTATGATAATACAGACGATTTCCATATTAGAGAAATAGTATAACACCAAATATCCAAAAAAAAGTCCATTTTATTCTCAATATTAAAAAAAAAAAAAAAAAAAAAAAAAAAATCGATAACTTTGTTTTAAATTATTGCAGATCGATGGTTCAACCATTCGTTTTAAAGGTATTGGCGAGCTCTTTTGAAAGATACCCATCATGAAAATTTACTCCCTCGAGGGGGGGGGGGGGGTAACGAGGCTCCTTCATACACAATTTTTTTTTTCCCAGTTAACCATCTCTATTACAAAAAATATATATTCGTTTCATTTGGTTTAGTGCAGTCTATAGACGTTAAACTCTACTTATCTGCAATTTCCCCCATAGACGTAATGTATTAGAATTCTCTTGATTGTCCCTGTACACGAACCATTTGCTTGATCTTAACGAAAAGCTTACTGTCGCATCCCTATATGATAGACATTTAGAATACGAAGTTTGAACTTTCTGCCATAATTTGTTTTTGAGATATGCTGATAACAGACAGACACACACACATACACACAGACATACACACAGACCATTTGCTAAAAACATTATTTTCGCATTCAGGGGACCTCAAAACGTGTAAATATAACAAAATCTCGCGTTTGAAAATTTGACCCAAAAACAATACTTTTTCTAAGTCTAAGGGTAAGAGAAAGTAAAAATGATTTTTTTAAAATTCCTTCTATACAAGTGTTTTATGCAAGTTAAAATTTAAAACGTTGATAGAAGCATGTTTTGTAAAAGGAAACTTGAAATAATGTGCATTTAAATTAATTTCATTTTCAGTTGTTTTATTTTCTTGTTAGAAATTCCAGATATGTATAGTATATATGGAATTCAACAACAAAATAAGAAATACGAACTTAATGGAATGTATAGAAAGAATAATATTCATCTTAAAAAGTTTTAAACTATAAAATAAAATGTGGTGCACTGTCTGTAATTTATACTGCACCCACTTTAAAACAAGACAAAAAGCGATCAATGACTAGTAAAAAGTGCACCAGTCATTCAGAGTAAAAATAAATTTATGCCCATAAATCTGTCATTTTGTTGTCGAAGAAGGGAAATGATCTTTAATAAACAGTCAAAAGTCCGAGTTTTACAGTAATTTGTTACAAGTACGGACATTTGAGATTTTTCTCGAAGAGGAAAGCTGGCAATATAACTTATCCGAGTTTTGCAGTGAATTATTACGAATACGGATACAGGACATTTTTCTCAAAGAAAAAACTGGCAATACAAAGCCACTATCAGACGAAGTTCCGTATGAAAGGCATTAGCACAGAGTATCTCATAAACAGATTTTTCATGGGAGAAACCGGTGAAATACTACCGTTTGATAGTTTTGCCTCACGTATATTCTTCAATCACGAACTGGAATCGCGATTCGAAAGTATCCTCTATCCTCATTCCTTTTCAAGCCTCCGAGAGTGGAATTATCGCCAAATGTTTCACCCGTTGCTTACATTTGTAGATTTCGTTTATGCTAAAAAAATAACCCTTGGTTGAACTCAAGAAGGTCGTTCGGTAGCTTTGAGATGAAATAGGTTTTACTTCAGAATATATGTTCTTTCGTCTGACAGCAGCTTAACTTATTCGAATTTTTCAATAGTTTGTTACAAAAACGGGTAGTATTAGGGTACTGTACTTTTTTCTGGAAGAAGAAAGATGGCTGTATAACTTCAGGGGAAACATCACGGATCGTCAAATTCATCCAAAGCCCATGTTATTCTATGGTGAAATTTGTTTATAGAATTACACTTTACCTAATTGTTATTTTTTAATTCCGTTTTGATATTCGGAAAATACGCAACCGTTAAATAAGTACCCGTTTTCCAAAAACTTATTTTTAAAAATATTTTAATTTTAATTTTGAGATTAAAAATGCGAATTTTTTCACTAAATGAAATGCGAATTTTTTTACATTTTTTTCATTTTTTAGCTGTAAAAGGAAATATTAAAATTTTTAAAAATCAATTTTTGGAAAACGGGTACTCATTTAAAGGTTGTGGATTATCTGAATGTGAAAACAGTATTTAAAAATAACAATTAGTTAATGAATAATTTTATAAGTAAATACCATCATAGACTTACATGGGATTTAGTGACCTGGAGACGGAGAAATCGTAAGAGGGAGTGAGCAGCCTTAATGGTAAACTTCGAATTTTACGGGAATTTCTTAGAGTAGTGCAGTATTCTGAAATTTATACATATGCTGAATTGTTAATAATAAACGGCAAAAATAATGACACTGAATATTTTTTGTTTTCTACTCTAGTTTCCTTGATTTCATTTCTTGGAGTTATCATTAATATTATCTTAAAATAGAATAAATATCGGCCATTTATGTGAATGTATTTTTTCCCCTTTACTTTGGAGTCTTTCAGTGCATGTTTAGCTTAATTCAGCATGTCTAAATCCAAATATATTAAATTTTATAGTTTTGAATACCAACTTAACTTATGAAATCTTTTCGCCTTTAGTGTCTCATTCGAAGGTCTCTTTTACATTGCTATACAATAAAATAAAGCAGGAAGTAACATATAAATTATTTTGACAATATTGTCGTAGAAGTGTTGAAAAATTCACTCTAGGGATTTTTTTTTTTTTTTTTTTTTTTTTTTTTTTCGCAAATTATGTTATTTCCATAAATAATGGTAAAGCACATAATAACAAAATTGAGTAAATTAAGGTAAATTTTTCAGAATTTATTATTCAAAATATTTATAAAACTTAAATGTTTTTCATATACTTTCTTTACATTCAAAAGCTAGAGGTTCATGATGTTTTATCCAGTATAAAAATAACAAAAATACACATATCTAAAATTCCCTTAAAAAAAAAAAAAAAAAAAAAAAAAAAAAAAAAAGAAAGAAAAAAAATTAAACTGTACTTTAAAAAACATTCTATTTAGTAACAAACTTTCAAATTTGGGAATTTTCGAAAAACAGTTATTGGGGAAAGGCTGACAGATAATCATCGATTTATACCATATTCTTTCATAGAGTATTATAAAAATCTTGATGAAAACACAGTTTTCTGAACACTGACATTTTTCAATATATTTAGAAAAAGAGTAGCTAAAATGCGCTCCTATTATAATGATTGTTGGTAGAAAATATGTGTTAGACGCGGAAATATGCCTGTGTGTGACTGATACTAAATTTAATAACAGGAGACTTGGCGTTGGAATATTAAAACTCGAATAAACGACTACGTCAGAAACGCCAAAGAAAAATATTGGAAATGCATACAGCTGTTTCGGCAGCTTTAAGCGTGCCGTCATCAGTGCAAAAAGGATTCTGAATCTGCAGAAGTGCTCGTATATATAGGAGAGGGGAGTACCAATTTAGTTCAACCAATTCTATTGGTTGAACTAAATTCGGCCCCTCTCCTATATATACGAGCACTTCTGCAGATTCAGAATCCTTTTTGCACTGATGACGGCACGCTTAAAGCTGCCGAAACAGCTGTATGCATTTCCAATATTTTTCTTTGGCGTTTCTGACGTAGTCGTTTATTCGAGTTTTGATACTAAATTTGCCATGAAATTACCCTGAAATATAATCCATGGTACCAAGGGACTGACAAAAGAAAAGATCCTTCCATTAAAATCACCCCCCCCCCCTTCTCAAAAATAATAAAAATTTTATTTTTCTTAATAGATCAGTACAAAACATTTCCAAAACGAACTACCGCAAAGCTCCTTGTCACTCAACTGAAAATAAATCTCCTTCGTCGAAAAATGTCTAAATTGTACAATTACAATGTACTAGTTTTAACTTTACAATATCTTAGATGTCATATCTATATCTGATATCAGCTTAAGCATAAAATTACTTTTGACATTTACGATATGAAACTTTTGCATAATAGTAAGAAATTGAAAGTTTATTACGTACCCCTTTAATGCGGACATTACATTTGTTGCAAATGGGTGCCAAAAACTGTTCATAGCAATTTTCACAATACAACTGTCCTTGTTCTTCGACAAATCCAGTGTCTATTAAGGGTGTTTTACAATGCAGATTGTTGCAGTGGAAGTGGTCAGGGCACCATGTTCGATTTAAAGCTATGATAAAAGGTCCTCTGTAAATCAAAGTTAATGGTTATTAGAAGAAATAAAAAAGCCACAATAAATAAATAAATAAATTGTTTACATGCATGCATTTTTTAATTAACAAAATATTTCAAATAATGAAAAACTAAAGATAGCTATTGCGAATTTTGATAGAATTTAATACATCCCCAGTAATGCATAAAGCGGATCTCTTACAGAATATTATCTACTTCATAAATTATTATTAAATACATTTACTTAATAAGAAAAATTAAGCAGTCGTAAATTTTGACTGCATTCAGAAAAATGACATTCATTTTACTTTGAAAATACACGTTACACATTATCTCAAGAATGAAAAAACCAATTTACTTATTTAAAAAGTCTAAAAAAAAAATAAATAATACGATTTTTTTTAATAGCCATTTAATAAAGATAAAAAATCAAACTTTTCTGTGTTCTTTTCTGAACAGTTCAAATAGAAACACTGATAGTATACGGCGAAGCAAGAAATATTGTATAATAAAAACGAGTCTTTCCGGCTCATTCGGACGGGTAGTTTGATTTCTTTTTTCCTCATCCCATGAATAAAATTTATTAATGAAGGTATTTACGTCGACTTTGTACATATGGAGTTTTAAGCAAATCGATTCAAAAATATTTTTTTTTTATCTGAATTAAAAATTTTTTGCTTGGAAACAAGATGGCGGATCAAGTTGGCCAACAAACATAGAAAATGCATTTCTAAGATAAGTCTAATCTACAAATTTGGTTCGAATTAAATCAGTATTTCATGCTTTCGTAATGACAAATTTTCAAGTGGCTACAACTTGAAAAAAAATGGCGGAACAAGTTGTCCAGTGAACTAATACAGAATATTTGTAAGATAGATAAGCTGGGCTACTTTGTTTGATTTACTTCATTATTTCGGGAGTAATCGTGAGGACAAAATTTCCATAGTGTATAGATAGATAGACAGATAGATAGATAGATAGATAGATATAGATATTAGCTATATTTTGAACTGTTGATAAAAATAATACAATTTTTACAGTGACAAAGAAGATTTTATAAAAAGATTATTTTATATAAATAATTGTTTAGCGTGGTCTTAAGAAATTAACTGTTCTTTAATTTAGTAGTTTTTGCTTATATTACCCCCAACGTTTCGTTAGAATGTAGCATGTTGAAAATTAGTTTTATCTTCTGGTATATTAAATTACGTAATAAATTTCAATAAATTGTCCAACTTTGGTCCGAAATGATTATATATTTCAAAGTTATCGTAATAACAAATTTTCCATTTATTTTAATCACTTATCAAAAATTCTTTTTTGTGAAAACCCCTTATCATGTCACAAATCTTATTAAATAAAGAAAAATATGTCAAAATTATAAGCTTATAAAGGGTTTTTCACAAAAATTACATTTGGAGCGTGGTTAAAATAATTTGATCTTCAAATTAATTACGCGGCATGGGAAAAAACCCCTTAAGAAATTTCAACTCTTGGAAAATATCTAAAATTTAGCTGGATTTTTCGGATAATTTGCTTAATTTTTACTTTATTCAAATGCACTTTTGACAAAAGTTGCTCCTTATATTTAGCTTTCAACCCCCTAAATTTCCCCCTTGCCGCAAATGTTCACGTTTTAGAATTTTCCAACTCTATAGCCCCTTAGAAGATATTTAACAGTTAAAATAATCCTTTCCAACCCTAAAAACCAAATTCATAGCCATAGAATTACCGAAAAGTGATAAAAATAGGGGGCCGTTCCTAAAAAATGGTGGGTGATAGAGCAATATGGACGTCATATTTGGATTCAGGAGGTCATTTTACATAAAAATTTGCAAAAATGGTGTTGGGGCAAATTTCATCCAGAGCAGTGTTTTTTTTTTTTTTTTTTTTTTTTTTTTTAAATCACAAAAATAATAGGAAATTTCCCGTTTTTGAAATAGTACAAAATGTTTCTGAAGAAAACTTTTAGGATATCAAATTCATAACCAAAAAAAAAAAAAAAAAAAAAAAAAAAAATGAATTATTTATTTATTTATTTATTTATTGAAAGGATAGCATTAAACTGTTTATAAGAACAAGCGATGAAGAAAAATGTTAAAATCGGTGCAAAAAAAATAAAAACATCCAGATACTTGTTATAAAATGCATGAATGCACACAATGCTTTTGAAATAATATCATTCTAATGTTTCTCATACATTATTTAATAATTTTAAAACAATTTTATACTTTCTATTTATTTTTCTTTGGTTCCAAATTTTGGGAATAACCAGTTATATATCATTTGTTTCAGCCAGTGCTGTTAAAATATTTTATGAATGTTAACCAGCGGCTTTGTCACAAAACTCGGTATTAATTTTAAAATCAAGAAATTATTTCCTTTATTATGAACTCTCAAAAATTTATGAAAAATTGCAATTTTTTTTCTTTTTTTTTTTTTCTGTTTCATAACTGGTTCTGTAACTGAGATATAAAAAATTAAATAAACAGATGTGTTCAGTTACATAAGGAAATACATATTAATCATAATAATAATAATAAACTGGAGATTTAAAACAATTTAGAATTCACAATGGAGCCTTTTAAAATTTGGCATTACTAAATATTTGGTATATTTTTCCCATATAAGAACATTTTATTTTTCTACCTCTAGAATTACTTTTTATCCTTTAAAACATTTAGTCCTAAAAATGATAGATTACTTGGTAGTATATGATTTGAAAAACGATAAAATGTAAAACAAAAATAATTAATTTAAATGTTCCTTGTCCACATAAATTCAGGAAAACTGAATTAAAAATTCCTTAAAAAAGTAAATCTCATTTTATACTAAAATGGCTTTATTTTTAAGACAAAATTTACACTTAGATATCAAAAGATTAAATTACCGTAATATTAAAAATGTGGCTATTTTTATGTATTTTATGTATGCATGTTGAACTTCATATAAACTATAGAAAACAATTCAATACTTTTAGCGCCAGAAAATATTCTCTTTGTGAATCATTTCATTAATACAACTTACGATAAAATGGTATAAATAAGAAATATATATGAAGTAAGTATATTTTATGTTTAGATTTAAAAGCAAATATTATATTCACGCTTAAATAAATATTCTTTTTTCTTAAAAACTGACAATTTTAAAATATAAGAATACGAAGTAGAAAAAATAAATATACAAATACGTCAAAAATCTGATTTTACCAATGAATGTAAAAATAAAATTTATTAAATGTTAAGAAAACTCCCAATCTAATGTGGTTATATCAGATGAGCCAATATGAGATGTAACCGATTATTTCTTACTTTGACCAAAAAAAAAAAAAAAAGAATAAATGTATAAATAAAATCGTATTTATCGGCTTGAAAATATACAGTAACATTTCCTAATTAATATGATGCACTCTTTATCGGGAAATTTAATAGATCATAACGTAAAAGCAGATGATGTTTTTTGCAGAAATTATTATTAAATTTTCAAAATAAATAAATAAATAGGGACTTTTTTCTATTGTACGTTAATTAGCATTTTCAATACATGTTCATTAAAATTTTGTGTTCCAAAAATTTTTTTTTTCTAATAAAGAATACATTTATACATTTATTGAAAGTCAATTAAATTACCTAATTGGTTCTCCACAGTCGCCACAGATTGGAATTCTTCCAGGTGTTGTTTCTTTCATAAGTTGGCCTCTACCTTTCTTTGGTGCAGGTTTCGAGCCAGCAGCTGTCGATACACCAGGCTGTGCGGGAGCTGAAGAGGGCTTTAAATCTATTACCGGAGGAAGTGCTGGAGCAAATTGTGATGCCATGCTTGCAGAAATATTTGAAAATGTAGGAGCTGGGGGTGCAGAAGTTGGAAGAGGAGGAGGGGCTGGAGCTTCATCCAGTTTAGGTGCAGCTAAATATATAAAAAGAAATTTTGTGAGTTCTCGTTTCAATATTAGAAATCGATTAATTCAATAAATTTCTAATAATGGTTTTAAAACGTTTTAATGTATTTTTTGGCATACAAAAAAATGATAAGCATACATAGGTGACTTTTCATGAGCTTGCAAACCTGGACTACAAATAAAATACTATTTTCTACAAATAAAATACTTTTTTTTTTTTATTTTTTTTTTTTAACAGTGTTTTGGACTATGACACGTAATTGTCATGCGATTTGAAAACTTGGTAAGTGATTTTTAAATTTGACGCACGATTTTTTAAGCAAATTATTTTTGTACAAATTATCATTATATTGACGGAATTCTCCGGTTATTTCGAAAATGTTTTTTATTTCTGGAATAGGTTTAAATAGCAATACACAATTATAACAGTTTGACTGATATTAAGAAATTTAGTTATTTAAAATGTTATGTTGGAGGAGCTGTTGTGAATGCCATATATGGTTTTAATTTAACTGGTTATAATTTAACTACGCAGCTGCAATAAATCTTTTGAAAGAGAGGTTTGATAAACGTAATATCCTTAAACATGCACATTAGAAAAATCTATCAAATATTAATAGCGTAAAAAACACTGGTGATATATGCAGTTTAAGTTATAAATGTCTCATTCAGATTAGAAATCTTAAATCATTGAAAGTGACTTCAGATAGTTACAGTGACTTATTCTGCCCTATATTACTGAGAATGATACCTCCAGATGTAAACATTGCAGTACACTAAAATTCAAAATAAGACCGAAAATTATAGTATTAATCATTTGATAGGGTATATAAAGAACGAAATAGAAGGAAGTGAAAGAGCTAATACAATACACGAGATTTAAAGCAAATGATCGGATCATAATTTGAAAAACAGGAACAGAACAAATTTAGAAACAGTTCAAAACCTAATTATAATGGTAAACAAAGTAATAATAGCATTTAGTCTAATGAATCAATCATATGTATCAAGAATCTTTCACTGTAATCATATTGATTATGATCCGAAAATGTGTATGCATATTATAGTACATACATTTCTGTACAGACAAGAAAAAAGAAATCTTGAGAAAAGTTGGGTGTTGCTACCTGTAGTTGCAAAGTAAACACCGCATTAAGTATTACATAAATAAGAAAAAAAAGGGACATTTGTCATTAAAAAGAAACATAATCTATTGATTTGTTTTTAATTACAGTCGGCAGCAAAATTATTGAAGCATTAGCAATAATTCCTTTTTAACTAGCGATATGGGTAAAAGCTTTTCCACTGTGTTTTTCCGTAAAATTTTCAAAGCCTAAAAAGCAATTTTTTTAGTTTTTTTAGTGACACATCTAAACTTTTCTTTTATTACTCAGAATACAGTTATTAGTTACAGTAATGTTAGATATAGTTTGAAAAACAAAAGTTTTATATTAAAAACATCATTTAGAAAGCCATCTGATATAGGATTTCAGGAACTTGTTCAAGAAAGAGAAAGTTATTTTTTCTAATACAAAATATCTATTTTTCATAACACAGAATTTTGGAATGTCTCTTCAATAAATTGATAAGTCAATAAACAGATGGGCACCTAATACTGTTTTGTTAAGTAAATATTTGTCGAGTCAGGATCTTAGTCTTATGCTATTTGCATATAAAAATAATAAGTTGATGATAAAAAATTAGCGACCAAACTAAAAAGAAAATAAAATTGCTAAAAGTGTGGGTGTGTGCTTCAATAATTATGCTGCCGACATACCCCCAACAAAAACCGGAGATGACGCATCGTTACAATTTCACATTGTGAAAACAGTCCGATAAAAAATAAAAAGACAGACAATTCAAATACAACTATATTTTTAAAGCACGTTCTGTTGTGGTTACAGATAATGAAATAAAATGGACACAATAAGGAATTTATTACATAATGCATGCGAACTTTGGTATTTCGTGATAGTTTACAAATTTCAAACTGCTGGTCCTTAGACAACAGAAATTAGCAGCTTATGGTTTTGGCTCCAAAAAAGCAAAAACAGAATTTACATTATAGTCAAAATAAAATTACAAAACAGAAACATATCATATTCTGGTGCGGCTTTATAAATTGATAAAAATTCATTTGTGAGCTTCTACTCCTGATAAATGCATTGCAAACAGATTACTTAAAAGGTTTGAAATTTACAGACTGCTATACTCATAATGATGGAAAATTTTCAGTATTAATAGGTGTATATTTAATAATAGTAGAATTATAATATTGTGACCGGTTGAATCAAGTTATTGAAAGACAAGCTTGTAGACATCGAAACAATATTTGGTTGGTGTTTACCGGTATTTTTATCGGGAATTGTATCAACTTTTTAATATAAAAGACAGAATTAAAGAAAGACATAAATGAGAGGATAAGTAAATTCTGGGAGAGTGAAAATTTAGGAATAAAGACAAAAAAAGAAAAAAACTAAGGGGGAAAATGAGACTTTGGATGAATTTAAAATCACTGTCAAATTTAAAAATAGCAGATATATAACTCTGAGTTTCTCTCGAAACAAAAATTAAATCCTTTTTTAAACAACAATGAAGAAGTAGCATGGAAAATATGTTACAAAAAAAAAAAAAAAAAAAAAATCAAAGTTGATTGTATTTTATTTTTAGAATACAAGGAATTAGTCCAAACTATTTGAAACAGAAGATAATTCAATATGCTCCCAGTCATAAGGAAACCTTAGATAAGTCCAATGATTTTTACCTTCTTTATAAAGCAGTCATTAGAAATGATATCTCAACCATTAGATGGCTCTTCGTTTATAATTCCAGTGCAAATGTTAAAAAAGAGTTATTACAAAATAATTGTTTACATTACGGAACTAAATTTAATTCTTGATCATTTTAGTCATTTATTTTCTTTCAGAACTCATCCAGTCGTAGTCACTGAAAATATTAAACAAGCCTTTATTAAAACAGAAATAAAAGAGGACAGAAAGTATACAAAATTCTTTTGGTGTGAAAACCCTTGTAGACAAAAAACAGGTAATAATTTGATAGTACTTAACAACAGAAAATTCCCTTTCGGTCTAAAATCAAATCCATTTTTGTTAGCCGTCACCATCAAGCACCATCTGTGAGACGCGTAGAATCTTTGCCTATATTTTGTAATAAATTATTTTATGCGAACAACACGGTATCGACACACAAAACAGAAGAATAAGCATTAAACTTTAGCTTAAATTGTTTTAACATCTTTAAAGAAGCAAGTATGCATCTCAGAAAATGAAGAAACAACTCTATTAGTGTTACAAGAGAAGTGGGAATCACTTGTATTTAAAAAATAGGTCGTATAACTGGTAGTTATGAGTTAAAGTAAAACCACGAAAATTTTATGTTTCAAAAGTTTTAGATGCTGAATGAGACAGCAGTACGAATGCATTCACGTTTGATTCATAACATTTAGAAAGATACATGGAAATGAACTTGGCATCAAGAGAAATTTATTGCATTAGGTTGTATTTTTGATCCCCTTAGGTTTTTGTGAACTTACATTATTAGAAATAAGAATTTAATTCAGGAACTTAGGAGTTTAGGAATTAACTGGGAGAAAATCCTCTTTTTTCCCCCGACATAGACAAGAAATGGAAATATTGACTCGAAATAACTAAAGAGCTCAATGACATAAAAATGCTAAGATACTGGGAAACAAATATTAAGGCGGATGAGATTGACTCTATCAAATTGCACGCATTTACAGTTAGCTCGAAAATGGCCTAGTTTATGGCTTAAATATCAGTTTACCTTCGGTCATGGTAATTATACCTCTGGGGGTTACCGAAGTGGGAGGGCCATTCATGGAAAATAAAAATTTTGGTGGCATGCCTTACGGACAACCCCTAGGGTAAGACACAGACCGTTGCCAATTGCCCATAGCATAGCACGAGTTTGACGTAAAACCCAACTAACCTTTAGGTATGGTTAAAGAACATTAGGTTACTCACTGATCTTGTAACCTCTGTAGCTAGAAAGTCCCCGTTAAAAACATTGACATACCACGACTAGAACTTCTAAAAACTCTTTTAGCTTCTAGGCGTAAAGATAAATGGCCCAGAACTTCCTATTTTAATTGCATTGACACTGCTGGACTAACTCCTTGGTTAGTGGATAAAGGAGAAATCAGAAAAACTTAAAATAATCGTCAGACACAGGTAAACGTGTTAAAAGAGTTGAGCGATCCATCTAATTGATACCATTGTCTTGACCCAGTCAATCCAGCTGATCTACTTGGAAGATGATTGAGTCTTGCCGAATTAAAAAAACAGTGAATTAGGGTGAAACCTCAGTGCCTACGACAAGAAAAATAATATTGATCTAAATTTGACAACTTGATAGAAAATGTAGGTTTGGGATCAATTAGAGTTTTTTTTAAAATGTCGTTGTAAAATCTATTTCCTCAAATGAGAAAAGAGTTGAGAAAGATTTGGTTAATGGCTATTCTTCCTTTTTAAAGTTAAAAAGAATCTGCACATGCTGTGTGAGATTTCATAATGCGAAAGTACCACCGATGGCTAGTAAAACCAGTCATTTAGAAACACATAAATTAAAAATTGAGACCAAAAATGTTACACAAGATTCTACAATAGAATTCTAGAAATAAAGGTGCATTGCTTAAATAAAAACACTTTCTCACGAATACTAGCAAAAAAAAATCTTGATTTATGTCTTAACCAAGGTCGATTAGTAAGATTTGGTGGGTAGTTAAAATTTTCAGATTTATCAGGTAAAGGGAAACATCGAAATTTTCTTCCAAATAACATTTTTCACTTAATTGATAATATATCACTTTTATCAGGAATACACACACTCTGGGACTTAAACTGCTTTTGGTCTCATTAAATATGAGTAAAATTAGATTGCTTCTGGTTAAAATCAAAGTAGAAGAGTTCTGATTTGATGCGGGGTATGTTTTAGAACTGGAAAGTATTCGATTCAGCAAATCATGGGAGACTTACCTAAAGGTAGAATTACATCCTCTAGACCCTTTGAAACTATCGGTGTTGACTTAGCCGGTCCGATAATCACGAAATCTAAACAAACTATGGGCAAGGATTAAATTAAAGACCGGCCTTATCATTTTTATTTGCTTTTAGAACATAGCTATTTATTTAGATATTTTGTCATATTTATTAGCACAAGCATTTTTGGCGTCTTTCAAACAATTTATAGCACGATTGTCAAAACCTTCGGTTATTTGAACGCTTCAAATTTTAGAAAAACTGCCTCGCTATTGCATTCGTTTTACAAAATTTGTAGCTCAGACGATAGTCAACATTTTAGTACTAATAAAGAGATTCAGCTCCTTGACTTTCATTTCCCAAATTCATTTCCCTGACTTGCGCCCATTTTGGTGGACAGTGAAAGTCCAACATAAAAAACGTGAAGAAAACCTTGTTAAAAGTAGCAATCTCCCTCATTTTAAATTTTAAAGAATTCACAAAGATTGGACAGATGGAAGCTCTATTGGTTGACAGAAACGAGGGGTGGATGGGAGCTCTGTTAATAAATGGAACCGATTCAGATGAAATCTCTATTAGTCAGATGGGAGCTCTCTTAATTTAACATTAATTGTTCTTTCAGTCTTTTGATCCTAAAAATTTACATACGCTGACTCTCGGATGTTTCCTGTTTGATGGGCCTCTCTAGAATATTCGTGATACTAATAATATTGTAGGTGTTTTGCCTCTCTCATATAGGTATACGTATCTTGAAAAACGGATTCTCCTATTTTGGAATAGATGGAATAAGTAATACCTAAATAAGCTTCAGTGAAGAAAAAAAGTGGAAACAGAAATATAATTATTTTCAGTGTGGCAGATTGCGCTATTAAAAGAGGACCATCAGTGGTCCCTTGCCCGCATAACAAACGTAATTCCTGGTCGTGATAGTGCTGTTAGAAATGTTGATGTCAAAACTGCCATCAGAATCTACAGAAGTGACTAGAGACATTAAGAGAAGATTAGAGACTAGAGAGAATAGTGTCTGATCCATAAATCCATCGAGTTGTACTTCCGTCCGACGGTAGGTGGTATGAAGAAAGCAGATTTTAAATGTAGACAGAATAGATTTATAGACTATGAGGTTACGCTCGTGAAAGTGGCACGCATGCGCCACAGGTTTTTTTTTTTTTTTTTTTTTTTTCTTTTTATTCCAAATTAGTATATAGATGTTGAGATTCACTCAAATGAGCAAGATGTTATTATTATTTTTTTTTCCTTTCTGTTAAATTAAATGTTTTTTGTTTCTAAATATGAGACTACATACTATTTAAGTAGAATGTCTTTGATTAATTTAAAATGAATACATTTAAATTTGAAACTAAAATATTTTTTAAAAATTTTTAACAATTAGTTCTAGATCATGTTTGATAAGAGAATTTAGATACAATGAAAACTGAACCCATTGCTTGCACCAAGAAGTTATCAAAAACATACAGACAAGTATTTATTTTCAAATAATAAATTATGAACAAACTCTGATTTAGAGGATGTGTAGTTGTTTCGGTAAGAAGAAGAATACTTTTAGGCCGCCTATGAAGTAAAAAAATTGGTTCGCTGCAAATGACATGCGGTATTCACCATAACTAGTTAAAAGCCCTAATATGAATATGGGGGTAAAATTTCAATAATACTTGTTTGACGATTATACTGTGTGGAAAATAATTCCAACACCTCACTGATCTTTGAATTTAAACGTTGAACAAGAAGCACTGAATACTTTAGGTAGTATATTCTTTAAAACAGAAATTGGATATTTATGCCATTTATTGTTAATTTGAATACTATGAGCTAATAGGAAGGATATTCCTTATAAATATTACTTTTATTTCATTTATTCAATACTGTGCCCTTCTATGTTTTTTTTTTACAGTGTTTCAAATTTGCTGCCATTATTTTTTTTTTCTTAATGTCATGCTTTTTATACTAATATTTTTTGTTAAATGATTGAAAAACTGATTTTCTGAAGAATAATTTCTATAAAAATATTTTATTTTTCAAACGAATTAACTGTGCGGTTTTTGTTTTTACCCAATCTACATGGTTTAAAGCTATACATGCTATTTATTAAAATATTTCATGTATAAACTTTTATATATCATCATATTTTTAATTAAGAAACTACATAATTTTACAGATCGTAAATTTTCAAAAAAAGTATTTCCTTAAAATAAGAATATAAAATTCGGCCTTATTCCTGGTATCCTCAGGCAGAAAACTTTCGTTTTGAAAATCATTTCTTTCCATTTTACATGTTTTTAAAATATGGCATTGACTTTCATGAATTGTTTACTTAATCTTTGAAAAAACTCTTTAAATATTACAAAAATTTACATAATATTTAAAAACTTAGTTAATTATTGATAGACAGATATTTAATGACAATATTAAAATTAAGGAATTACCTGGCACAGGTTCTTCTACTTTTGCAGGCTGAGCAGAGAATGTAGATGGAAGAGGAGGTACGGAGAATGTGCTAGGTGGTGCGGGAACTTCTGGTTGCTTCTGCTGCTCTTCAGGTGCTTGGAAGGGGAATGGGGGCTGCACAGAATGGAAAGGTGTTGGGGTTTCATTCTTAGAAGAAGGAGTGGGCTGGGATACAAGGGGGGAGTAATTTTGAGTGGGTCCAGATGAAAGAATACTACCATCATCTGCCATTTCGGTTTTAGGAGGGGGCCAAACAAATTTAGTTTCTAATTTTAATCGGAATTTTTAAATTAAGAGAAGTCAGTAGGTTTGGTGGAAGGAAGGAAAAATATGCGTAAGTTACTACTGAAATTAATTATATAAAAAGCACTACATAAATAATGAGCTAATTAGCTGTTACATTACAAAAGCATACAATGCAGGGGAAAAACATAATTGTTAGTAACATGTTGCCTATTATAAATGTCTGTCTATTTTGTTTAAAAAAGCTAATTTTCAATTCAACCAATTAAATGCAACTAAAATTTAATCAACTAATATATTTAAACTTATTAAATAAACACCGTGAAAATTAAATTTTATTAACATTTAACTACATTAAGAAGCCATATTAGGAAAACTATGGCTTCAGTTTAAAAAATATGAACAAGGATGGCATTTAAATATACGGAATTTCAAGAAAATAAAAAAATTTCTATACTTTTTATAAGGGAATACTGATGTATTTTCTGATTTAATAGTCTGATGCAAGTTTATAAAAGATTATATGGTTGGAAGCAACTTTCTTCTTTTTGTACTCTAAAATTTTAGGCGATGAATAAAGTAATAATTATAATTACATTGAGTATTCGTTAAAAAAAAAAAAAAAAAAGTACATTTATTTTATATGTTCTGATTTAACTTTAAAAGTTATAACGTGTACGTAATTACCAACACATGGCAATGCATAAAAGTAAAGTTTATATTCTAAAAATCTGATATCGTTTTCATTTATATATATATATATATATATATATAAACGGTATAAAAAGAAGTATAAATTTCACAGCGACCATATGCATTGTAATGCATGTATGCATTTTTCTAATTCTATAATCTAAATGTCATAAATTTCTACAGTGCACATTTGTAATTTTGACCTTCTTTTTCCTCGGAATGCTACCGAAGGCAAAGATGATGTTACTTCGGATTTTTTTAACCGATGAAAACGTGCTGTAATTTCAAGAATAAAATTTTAATAGTATTTTAAAAAAAATTAACAATAAAAAATATTAAATTAGTTTTTACTAAGAACTGGTAATTATTTAATGTCAGATAACATAAAGATAACTTATATGCTATTCAGATAACTTAAAATGCTATTTAAAATTAGGCAAAATCCATCTATACTAAACACAGAGAGCATGGAGAGCTATGGAAACACGAAGAGCAACATTCAGCGATATTAAACGAACAAATAATTATGCGTATAGCATTCTTGAGTTATAGAAAGCCAAAAGTTTAAAAGATACTTAAAATATTTGTATAAAAGAATATGCAACAAGAATATTTTATTTAACACAGTATAGTAATTCTGAAACGAACTTATTGACTTATTTTACTGTGATGATGTGGGGGAATTGAAAGGAATGAAATCGATAAACAACAACTCAAATGATGGATACTTTTTATATTTTTTAGGAAACATTATCTAGCTCCTTTTCTAGGACTTACATGGGTTTCTAACAAGGAAACGTTCTTAAGCTAAAATCATAGAATTCAGCGAAAAAACTACAGGTGATTGTATATGGCTCAAAATATCTACGGTGAAAAAGTTAACTGCTTAATTGCAACGAATTAGCGATACAAAATTAAAAAAACTCAACATTTTCAACGTCAAATGCAACCCTATTTGGCGAGGATGCAGAGAAAAGCGCCAAGTTCTTAAATGAACTGCCCGCGTGCGTTCTCCGTCGCCAATTGATGCTAACTAGAAGGTTCTGGTAACCCCGATTCAATTTACAACATCATTTTACACCTTTCCTAATGAACTTAAGCAGCTAATTTTCAGAGTATGAATTTCCTATAAGTTCTTCTAACACCTGTACCAATTTCATCTAATTCTATGAGTTTAGCTAAAGAACGTTTCCTTGCAAGACTTAAAAAAACATTTTCTTTCTTTCTCTCTCTCTCTAATATAATAAATGGAAATTTTTATTAAAAATTTTGAGCATATAAAAGAGAAAATTTTAAAGAATATTTTAGAACGTTTTCATTAACATTTTTGGAAATTTTCAGCCAGAGAAAAGCGGTGGACACGATTTTTCAAAAACTAATTCATTTATCTTATGGAAATTTTGCACACTTCTTAAAAATAGAATTGCCTAGATCTTGATCAAAAGATTTTTAAGAAAAAATCCAAATTTAGATTTTTAACTGAGTTGTAGGCAACAAAAATACAATTTTAGGTACATTTTACCCCACGTATCGCCTTGTAAAACTAGTTATATTCGAGAAAAAGAAAAAATTTTGCTCAAGCACTAGTTTATTCTGTTATGAAGAACTCTCTAAAATTTCTAGAGTGAAAATCTGTCTCCTTAAAAAAGGGACCACTATTTTGACACCCACTAAAACTAGAAAATACTATTATTGCTCTTGAAAACGTGACATTTCTCACTTTTCTCGAAAGAGTGGCGTGTAGTCACTCTGCCACAAAGAGTGAAGTAATCGCCTAATGCAAGATCAACCTTCTGAAGAATGAAAAATTGCTGGCGTCATCTATTAATGATCTTTTGAATGAAATGTGCAAAACAATTTCTTGACGATCTCATGTATGCGATTTGTTTATTTAAAATTATTGAAGATATTTGAGAATAAAAAAGGAAAATAATTATGTTAAAAAATATTTCAGTAAATATATATATATATATATATATATATATATGACTGGTAAAATTAAAGTGAAGAATCGAAAATCATAAGAAAGATATCGAAATTCGTAATAGAAAGTACTAGCTTTATTCATTAGCTAGTAGATTTATTCAGAAATATATAAAGTATACAAGAAAATATTAATGCAGATATTTAATGCATAAATCCTTAAAATCTACAGGAATTTATATTTTTATTACATTGATTTATACTCAACACATGTGAAATAGTCAAAAAGTTGGCTATAATATTTTGCTAATAATTAAAATCATCAACAACATTTATACTCCTGAACAACAGACTAGTTTTTCAAGAAAATCTGTAGATTTGTGTGCAAATATATAATTTTTTTTTTTTTATTTTAAGCATACACACTTAATTTTTGTTTTCGCCTAAGCTACTTTAAAAAAATAACTATTTGTCTTAGGGGAATTTTTTTCAAGTATACATTTTATTTTTAAATAATTCTAATTTTAGTAATTTAAAATAATTATAATTTTAATTTTATAATGTTCGTTAGAATTTCGTAATTTTATATTCTTGATAAATAAAGTAAAATTTTATAAACATGATTAATCTCTTATGTGAAGTATTTACAACTGTAAATTAAGCGGATTGTGTATGTACCCAGTGGTTCAGTGGCACGCCAAGGACACGGACTCGGTTCGATTCTCGAGAGATCCAAACTGCGTTCTTTCCACGGTTGAATTAGAGACAATGAAAAAAGAGAAGATATCGTCTACTATATCCGTTTTTTTTTTTTTTTTTTTTTTTTTTTTTTTTTCGAAAAATAAACAGTCAAACATTTTTAATAACTCGGAATATTCTCACTCTTAAAGGAGAGTGAAAAATCTTACTCTTTCAAAAAGAGGCTTTTCACTCTGTAGACGTTGGCTCCATTTTGGCCTGTTCAAAGAGTGACATGCCACTCTTTTAGAGTCAGATCTCACTCTTCATATTTTAGAGAGAAATGTGCAAAATAGAAATAAGATCGGTGTATTAGTTTTTGAAAATTCTGGTCCATCGCTTTTCTGAAAGTTCTCCGGAAACCAAAAACGCCCACTGAATTATCTAAACTTTTTGAAAAAGATTTTTAAAAATATCAGTTAAATGCTTGTCTTTCCTATGGTCAAAATTTTGAATAAGCATTTTTATTTATTATATTAAGAAATGTAAAGAAAATGTTTTAAAAATGCGCATTATTTTAATGGCTGTGAATTTTTTGTTTGTGAAAATAGAATTTAAAAAAAAAAATACATTAGATAATGAGTAATTGTGGAAACAAATTTTCCCGTAGAATAACATGAAGGTCTTGATTGTCGGCGAGATTAGGTATCTTCCTCTTTTATGCAATTTCTCCCTTATCTACTGTTGTACCGACAACCTCAAAATATTTGTTTTAACCCTTTCGCGCCGACTGTCACGCATACGTGCCAGCAAAAAGCACACTCATTTCCCGGCCGGCGCGTAGACGTACCAGAGAGTTTTCTCGTTCACCCCCGGGCCCCAGACACTTGTGCCACAGGGTCATGGAACGTTATAAAGACTGTAATTTGTGGCACAAAATGGAACCCATATGTCCATAGGATTTGAGATACTAATTCATAAGATTTGAGCGCTCGTTTGTGTCTCATTAATGTTAGTGGAACTTTTTCACCAATTTTATTGGTCTATTTTAAAAAAAGGTAAGTATCACATTTCATTTTAATAGTATTAACCTCAAAAGCGCCCGAATGTACTTAATAAAAATGAACTATTTAACAAAAATTAGCAGTATTTTAATACGAAATTATCTTGCGCTTTTTAAACTGGGGAGTGATGAATCATCATGCATATATTTTAGCTTTTAGAAAGTCGGTGTTTACACTAACCATCTAATTTAATCCATCTTGGAATTTTTCAAAAGAAACTTACTTTTATAACTTATTGGGAAGAAATTAATTTATATGTTTACTTCTAATTTTACGTAAATTCTAGTGGCTCTCGATATAAATAATCGGAATTAAACTGCCCATAAAAGAGTCAGACTGTCCAATACTAGTGCCGTAATTAGAAGGTGAAAGAAATTTGGTGTTAGTTGTTGAATACCAACACCTTCATGGCAACCCCATTAACTAAAGAATATATTGAACCTATACAAATTACATATGAGCCAAATTTCTTTTAAACGTTAATGCCGGTTTTCGGTTAGAACTGGAATTTAACTTACATTACCATCGTTGAAATAGAAGAACAAAGCATTATTGTATAGCCTATCTCAGTCTGAATTTTCCCCCTCGTGTCAGCGTTTTATCTAATAAAGTGCCCAAAACATAGTGCCTGTGATAAATCAATCAAACAAATAATCCCTCAAAATTATCTGGAAATATTACATTCTAACTCGTGTAATCGATGGTAAATGAAATTTTTATTAACAATAAAAAACTATAGTAATAATGAATGTATGCATAATAAAGAAAAATGGAAAAGAATCTTACTTTGTTGTCCACCAAGAATTTGTCTGTAATCTATTGCAGCCTGTTGCTGCTGAGAAGAAGATATTTGAGTCGATGATACTTTCTGGGTGACTTGCGTTGTCTTTTGATAAATTTGAGTTGACTGACTTGTCTGACTTTGAGAAAATTCAGTAGCGCTCATGGATGTTGAGCTTGTTCCACCAACATCAGACAAAAGGGAAAAAATAGATGACTGTGGCTAGAGAAACAAATCAGTTTTAGAAAAAAACTATAGATATAATCCACACTTCTTAATTTTCCAAAACATATTTATTAATTAATATAAAAAGAAATATTTACATATATACAATTTAAACTTATGACACCTTCGCGCACAGCTACATACTGACAGTATATTTTAAACATCAACTACAACTAACTCAACTGCAAGTCAAAAACGAAAAAAACATTCTAATTGGCTAAACAGCTATTTGATATTTTACCAAAATTCTGCAATCGGTTAAATAGCTTTTACATTGCATTACCAGAATGACGAATATCGCCATCTCTTAGAAAGGAAGGTAGTTAACCTTTTTTATTTTTGTTACATAGATATATATGTCTATGAATAAACTATAGTTATATACATATGAAATATATACTGTTACAAAGAAACATTTTTAAATTGGAACAACAAAAATCTTTAAATGTATACCGAAACACGTGTTTTTCCTTATGTATTGATACCGGTGTTGGGATTAATTCTAATTGCTTACATGAAGGACCTAAGTATGGGTGGTTTGCTTTCCATGCGGGGTCTTTCTATCCCGTTTTCATGCTAGTATTGGGAAAATCACGGATAACTCAGAACGGAAAAGTCGATGTTCGCATCCGAGGATCGAACCTGGTACCTTTTGTCTTCCAACTTCGAGAGCAGAACCTCACGGTTACTGGTTGAACATTTCCCATTATGCTTAAAATGCTTAAAATTTTAATAGATAAATTTGAAAGTCACAACAAGTTTGTGGCGTGAAATAAATTTCTGTGTTCTGTTTTTTTTTTTTTTTTTTTAAGAAAAAAAAAAAAAAAAAAAACACTTTTTTGAAAAACTAAAAGGAATTAAGATTTATGTATAATATTAATGCATATTAAATAATGATATGAAAACAGATAACGTTAAATATACATTTTAATTATACGATGTATTATATTAATCCAAGTTTCGATAACCTAAAATATAATTTAATTTAGACGGTAGACTTAAAAAAGAGAAAAATCGAATGCAGTGAGAATTTGTAAACTTACTTTAGTTACTTGGTTGCTTTGTTATTGTTAAACTTAATGTTGCAAAATCACATTTATTATACTTGAAAATACAAAATACTGAATTTTTGCAATCCTTATTCAAAATATTGTACCTTAAATTATTAATACTCAGACAACACAGAGAAAATATTCGTCAATGACAGCGTGAGAGATTCAGAGTACCGGCTTTTAATCATACAAAGCAATTTTATTCCTAACTTGGTAACACTGAGGACACCCCAGGCACGTCACACTATTCCTTTTAACATCTGTGAGATGTTATATACAGGTCGGCATGTCCTCTATTTCCGACATAAAATTCTGTGTCGCAGAGAGATTGTAATTGTACTGATGCACGCAAGCGACTTCACAAAAATATCGATGGGACTTACTTTCCGCAGCTAAATTTGACTACACCGAAAAAGTTGTAAAAAAATTACAAAACACTATCAAAAAGATGTATAATTCACGGCACTAAGTGTTGGTACGTGAATAAGACAAAGCGATGTATCTGCAATGTTCTTGGAGCCAAACGTGTTGTATGAATGGTCCGAACTGATGCTTATCTCCGTCGAAAATTATTACAAACAAGAAAATAAATTTAAAAAAGTAAAAATATTGGTAAAAGTGTTAAATTTTGAAAGTTTTTTTCTGAAATAAGCATTGTCAAAACAAAAATCTTGAGAATAAATCACCAGGATTAGAAAATTTAAGTTAAAAAAATATATTAAATACTCCTTAAAAAATCCTAAAAATGAGAAAATTTTTAAGGAAACTGCGGCATACATTGAGAAAATCATGGTTAGCTAAAAATTTGCACATTGTTCATTGATTATTTTCTTGAAAATAAATCTGTTAAGAATATGAAAGCATTTGATAATTAACTGAATTGTTCTGAAATACATTCTTTAAAAGTTCTCTATATCCAGTTTACAGTTATCGAAAATTTGTTTTACAAAATCATGAAACTTTTTACCATTTTAATATATACTTTCATCTGTAAGCGTTTTATTATTTTTCGAGACAACAGTATTGCATTACAAAAATATTTTAATTAAAGGAATTTTGCGTTTTGTGTCTTGAATATAAATGATTTTACAATAACGTACGTCTACATGTTGACAATTTTTATGCCAAAGTATAATGCCTGAGTTAATTAAGAAAAAATATTCTTTTTTTATTTATTTTTATTTATCTATTTATTTATTTATTTTTAATAAATAATAAATATTTAAAAAACTACAATATACAGAAACTGAGAAAAAATAGCTTATTTGAAGACATCAATGACTTATAAGGTTATTACCGATTCAGGAGGCATGTACGGCTTCATTTCAAATGGTAAAGGTCCTGAAGTGAAGGTAGGACGAGACTGGGGAGTAGATCCTGGAGTAGGACTTGTAGGAGCCGTTACTTTATGAAAATCACCGGACCTCCTCTAAAGAAATTCGTCAAATAGAGATTGTTAATATAAATACTAATGATATAAGTATGTTTTCAAGAGTGAATTGAAAAGCATTCAAATCATTACACTTTCATTATTATTATTATAAAGAAAAAAAACTGGAAATAGTTTTAATTAGCCTAAACTTTTTGTTAATTCCTTTGCTACGTTCATTCAGAACGAAGCAGAATTTTTTTTAATTTAAAAAGTATCAATTATTCCTCGAAAAATCCTAAGTGCAACAAAATTTCTAAGAAAACAAACCGTAAATCATTAAGAAAAATGAATTGCCCGAATTGACATAATTTTATTTCATTCGATCGCTGTTAAAGGCCAACTTTAATTTTACGTACTTAGTCCTTTCTACACACTACGTATAAAATTAATGTGTTTCAGTCTTTTATAACAGTTTTATGATTACAGTGCTGATATTAATACACTTTTTGAAAAATTCATTTCATTTTCACCAACATTCATTTATATAATTATGATAATTATCGACAGTTTGCGAAAGTAGACATTTCACATTTACTTTCATTACTGCTTAAACTTGTTTAGAGTTCTTTTATAATTAATTTACTTTTATGAGATTTACATACATACTAATTACCAGCACTTAAAATCAAGTATAATTCTTAAAAATACAAATTAAAATTGTAAATATATATTATTTTTCCCATTAAATATTCTTTTGAAATGAAATCGCATGTAGCTCCATCTATAATTTACTAATAATATTAAAAGTTCAAAATAAATACATGTTTGTGCTGGTTGAAAATATAACATTCTAAAACAACATTTTGTAATTTACCTGTATACGATGTGTGTTCAAAAAGAAAGCAAACCATTTGCTATATCCAACTAATCAAAATATTGTTTATTGTATAATATTTTAAGTCCCCCCCCCCCAGTTAGTAGTTCCCTCTACTGGAAATACACCATTTCGATTGTTTCTTCCATTTTTGAAAAGCCTCTTGGAAATCACTTTCTGGTATGTCACGTAGGTTTATTGTCGCATTGTCTGGAATCTATTCTGTAGTTTGTAAATTACGCCTGTTCAACGTGGTTTTATATTTGGAAAATAGGGAAAATATCTGTTATGGAAATCTATCGCGTTTAAGAGATGATGTATGCAGGAAGAGACCTGAATTGTTTGAAAACTAGACTTGGATGTTGCATCATGACAAATGTACTCGCTCACGAGTATATGAAAACATCGCACTCTGCTCCACGCACCATATGGACATGGCTACAGCACACTTTTTCCTGTTTCCCAAACTTAAACTGCGTTAAAAATATGTTATTTCAAAGCCATAGAGATTATTCAATACAATGTGGCAACAGACCGGCTCCTTATCCCAGAAAGTACGTTCTGGCTATCCAAAAATGGAAAAAACAATGGGAACGGTGTATTTTCATTAGAGGGAATTTATTTCAAGACAGTGCTTAGTATACCGTACGTGTACAATAAGTAATAGAGATATTATAACAAAAACTTAGTTTCTTTTTTAATACACCTTCTCTCTCTCTCTCTCTCTCTCTCTCTCTCTGTATATATATATATATATATATAATTAATATAGTATAATAAAACATAAATCATTTAAAATTTGCCCCTGAAGTAGCAAAAAATATGTGAGATGTAATTATATTGTAGTGAAAATATTGACCAATAAATATATAACCTGAAAGCTGATTATGAAAATACAGTGGAACCTGTAAAAGTGACCACCTTGGTAAAGTGACCACCTGACTAAAGTGACCATTTTCCAATTTTAAAGAGACTTTATAAAGTGACCACCTGCATATAGTGACCATTTTAGTAACATTTTGAAAAAAAAAAATAACGAAAATTTTAAATTTTACAAAATTAGTAAAAGAAAACTATGGAATAGTGCGAAAAACAGCTTCACCAGCGAATAAATGTACCAAAATAAATTAAACGGTGGATACAAAGTAAATTTCATAATATAACATCTTAAAAATAATAACATCTTAAGCATAAATACCTTGAAAGGTTGAGGGGAAATACTTCTAAATGACAAATGTCCTGAAGAGCTTGGAGAAAGAGGAAGCGTTTCCCCGAAAAAAGGCTTTGGTACAGGTTGGGGAATATTTGATGTTGGTAGGTTTGGAACGATTGGAGCCTGTGGAGAAAGTCCCGAAAAAGATGATGATTGCTGCACAGGTTGTATAGGTTTCGGTGGTGCTACGGGAGAAGGAGCCGAAGGTGCAAACATAGATTTTGGAAGAGGAGCTGGAGTAAATCTAAAAATATACAGTAAGGATAAAATCCACATGTATTTAAAATAAAAATTAATCAAATGTTATTTCTTTTTATTCTTAAATTTATAAGAGCTTAATCCGTAACCTCATGCATTACTTGGTGATGTAAGCAATTTAACTATTGTTAAGAAAATATTTTAAGCATTTTGGGTAATTTAAATAAAATGTTAATGTATACAGAAACGCTTAAAAAAGATTAGAATAAATATCTTAAAACAGATATTGTACCTTAAAAAAGATAACAAATTAACTTTAATTTTTACAGTTTCCTAGTAAACTGTATTATGTCTATCTTAAAGCTATTTAAAATTTAAAAAGATTTTATAATTCCTTATATTTAAATTGAACCATTAAAAATATTCAGTGACTATTATTCTTAGAGAAACTTAGTGTTAAGGGAAATATTATTAAATGTCGATAATTAAAAAACTATAATCTACAATTTATTTTTAAAAAGTAAATTTTTTTAGGCATCTATCTAAAAGGTTATTATTTATATTATAAAATGTTTCAGTTTTCAATTAAAGTATGACATTATTTTCAACAACGCGACACAACAATATATGAGATATTATTCAGTCTTACGCAGTCGGGGTAGTAGGGGCTACTGGTGCAGGTGAAGGTGATCCCGGTCTTCCAGTGGATTGTCCAGCAATGACTCTAGCAGCTAACTTGGCATGCGTGTCGCAGTACAATTTATTAGAAATATTGTGAAAACCTATGTTCTTTAATGATGATCCACACGTGCTACATCTGAAGCAGTCTTCATGAAGAATTCTATCACTCAAGCTTACAAAAGGTCCTCTGAAAAAATAAGCATAAATTAGATTTTATATCAAAATATATCATTCAAAAGTTATAAATGATCAGCTATGAATTATTTACATAAAAACTTCAAAAAATATATCAGATTTATGTAAAATTTATCTGTCTAAATATTTATGTGGTTATATATATATATATATATCGATAAGCTATCTGTATTATAATTTAATATTGCAGAAAGAAACCTTAATTTATATTTTTAACTTCTTTAGAATTTATAATATACACGAAACTAAATGATATATATATATACCGGGTGATCCAAAAGTCAGGACAAACTTTAAAAATGAATAATTCGAAAACGAATCAAGATACAAAGATACGGTTTGCACCAAACGGATGAAAAAGAAACCGGGTTTGGTGTGGCAAAGGAAAAAAATTAGTTTTGTTGGCGACCAACAGATAGCTCTATAGTGTTTTATTTCACCAAAAGATGATTTACAAATGAAAAAAAAATGTTGACAACTTACAAGTCAGCTTAATTACAGTTAATTAGTTCTACTACAGTAACTGTTCAATGTCCATCATTCAGAAGTACATCTGTGAGATGATTCACCACATCGTTCACAGCATTTAGTAGCATTTCTTGCGTTATGGCAGACACATTTTGGCGGATGGCCTCTTTCAGTGCTGATAGTGATGCCGGTTGGTCGCGGTACACTTTTGACTTCCAAGAATCCCCACAGCCAAAAGTCACAGGGAGTCAGATCGGGAGATCTTGGAGGCCATGCGTGATTAAAGTAGCGACTGAGAATGCGATATTTCGATGCATATAAGCTTCGACTACCATTACCTGCTGTAGTTGTTCCTTTTTATATCGTTTGTTGCTTTGCATAATCCTACATCAGAAATACGACAGCGCCATCTGTTGGTCGCCAACAGAACTATTTTTTTTTTTTTTTTTTTTTTTTTTGCCACACAAAACCCGGCTTCTTTTCCATCTGTTTCGTGCAAACCGTATCATTGTATCTTGATTCGTTTTCGAATTATTCATTTTTAAAGTTTGTCCTGACATTTGGATCACCCGGTATATATATATAAATATATATATATATATATATATATATATATATATATATATATATATATATATACCGGGTGATCCAAAAGTCAGGACAAACTTTAAAAATGAATAATTGAAATGAATAATTAAAAATGAATTATGTATATATACATATATATATAAATATATATATATATATATATATATATATATATATATACACTACCGCTCAAAAGTATTTGCCCACCATCCAAATAATGCTGTAAGACGATTTAATAATAATTTATTGTGACAATTCATAATAATTTATATTTTATTCAAAAATACAGATGTAAGTAAACTGAAAGATAAACAAAATAAATATTTAAATCATATTTTTGATTCATCAATATGGTTTCCTTTATTTCTTATTAATGCAGCACATATTCTTGGCATTCTCTTGATTAGTTTTTCCAAGCATTCCTTGCCGATTTTCTTCCATTCTGTTTGCAAAAGGCTCCACAAATGGGTAATTGATGTCGGGCATGATTTTCTGACTTTTCTGTCTAATTCATCCCACATCAATTCGATCGGATTTAGATCGGGAGACTGTGGAGGCCACTGCATTACTTTTAAGACATTCTTTCGTTCTTGTGTTTCCAAATACGCTTTGCATAGCTTTGAAGAATGTTTTGGGTCATTGTCATGCATAAAAATGAATTCCTTTCCAATTAATTTTTTCCCTGATGGAATAGCATTCTTTTGAAGAATTCTCTTGTACCCCTCTTTCTTCAATATTCCATCTATTTTAACCAGATCTCCAACAGAACCACCTCCAAAACATCCCCATACCATTACGGAACCACCGCCGAACTTTACTGAAGGTACTACGCATTGATCTAATATTTTTTCTCCAGCTGATCTGCGAACAAATATTCTTCTCTTAGATCCGAAAATCTCGAATTTAGATTCATCACTCCATAATACTTTTTCCCATTCTTTGGTTGCCCAGTTTTTATGTATTTTGGCCCATTGGAGTCTCTTTTTCTTATTTACAGCTCGTAACAAAGGTTTCCTTACAGCAATACGACCATGAAGACCAGCAGCTTGAAGTCTTCGTTTAACTGTAGAAACGCTAATGGGTACATCTCTATTTAAATTTACGTGGGCAGTGATTTCAGGTGCCGTGAGTCTACGGTTACGTTTAGATGTTGTAACTAAATATCTATCATCAGTAGAAGTTGTATTGCGGGGCCTTCCACAGCGTTTTTTATTAGCAAAACTATTTGATACTTGAAATTTTTTTACATTATAATCTACAGTTCGGCGTGGAATTCGTAAATCTTTCGCAATTTGGCGATTAGATTTACCACTCTGATGTAGACCAATAATCATAGCTCGTTTCTGAGTAGAAAGTTCCTTTCTTTTTGGCATAATTTCAATTTCTACTTGTATTAATTGAACACTGTCAATTTACTCAATTATTAATGGATTAAAGCACAAATATGGCGATAACCTATAAAACAAAATATATATGTCAGACACATAGTATATTATTATCATTATTAAATAATAAAATAGTTAATTAAGATCTCCAAATTAAAAATATAAGCCAAAAACAACGTCTATGAAATTTTCATTTTCATTGGTGTTTTTAATAAAATCAATTTACTTCTTGAAAAATAATTATATCTTAATTAATTTATAATATTTAGTAATGATTAGATGTGTATTTTATTAATTAATAAAAATTATATGTCTAAAAAATAATATGGTAAAAATATTAAAAAAAAACAAGGTGGGCAAATACTTTTGAGCGGTAGTGTATATATATTTGAATTTTTCTGTTTTATCTTTTTCAATGTTTCTTGTTTTCATCTATTCAATGTTTGAAAAGGTTTTCAATATATATATATGTATATATACATGAAATAAATGTTAAAAATAAACTTTGACATTTAGAAATTTATTTAAAAAATTATAAATGTGGAAATTCCCCGACTAGTATATTTTGAAAGCATTATTTAAATGTTTAAATCAGCAAGCATTAATTCATACTAGTATCGCCCAGTGGTCGAAACTCGACCATTTTTCTTGCAAAGCGAGGCAAAGCAAAGTTATTTCCTTGTCCTAAACGGAATGCAATTGCAACACAGCTGCGGCAATTGTTTGCCGATATTCACTCTAACTGAATCAGCAGAGTTGTACTTAATATAACTATTTCTCTCTGTAGATGTTAGTCTTTCCTGAAATGAGAGAAAATCGCAACGTGAAAACGCCCCTTGTTGTGTGATACAGCCCAGAAGCTAATAGGTACCATGTTAAACCAAGGCCCAACCAAGTATCAAATTCTGTTAAATTAATTCGATTGTTTCATAAATTACAGTGTTTGAACACACACACACACACACAAAAATATATTTTTCAAAAATGGTCGAATTGAGTTCGGGAAATTTCAAAACGTGTAACTTTATCGAAAACCGAAAATCTAAAACTTTTCTGAATCTTATATTTTCTACTTATATATGCAGAGGAAAGAATAATAAATCCACTTTTAAAAAAATAAAAATAAGTAGTCAATTTCACTTAATTAAAATGCAAGGAAATTTCAAAACGTGTAAATTCATCGAAAACCAGAAATCAAAAGTTTTTATGTATCTTCTACTTGCTTCTTCTACCCACAAAAGCTAGCAATAAAGAGAGTTTTTTAAAAAATAAGTAGCCAATTTCAGTTAATTGAAACGTAAAGAAAGCTCAAAACATGTAAATTCAGCAAAAAACGGAAATCGGAATTTTTTCCGTATCGTCTACTTATACATGCAGCAGTTAGTAACAAATCCATTTTCCTTTTATTTAGTATATTAGTTGAATATTTATTGTTTAAATATCATCCTTTGAAATGAAATGTTTATGTTTACATTCGAAACTGGAAGTGTGCCATTTTTTTTTTTTTTTTTTTCCTGAAGTTTTTTGATTTTAAATTAATATTTTATCAATTTTACAGAAAAAATAACTCAATCAAACACATGTAGACAGTAACTTATACACTATCCGCGATTGTAATGAAATGCTCGCCCTCTGGTGGGCTAAGGTGAAATTATCATACCACTGATAGCTTTCACGCTGAAACAATTATAGAACAACAAGAAAGCACAATAATAAATGCACGTGGCAATTATTACACGTGGCAATATTTACTAACAACTGCAGTTGAGAAAGCGCTATCTATCGATCATTACAAACGCGGATACCCAAATATCGGAATTAAAATCGGCAGATAATATCCGTTATTTTTTAACAATTTTTTACAAAAAATCCAATGGACGATTAACATTGAAAATCTTTTTCATGGTTCCATGGACAGACAGTGACGTCATCACTTCGCTTGCGTATAGTGATGCTACATTATACAAATTACTGTGTCTATGGTTTTATTTGAGCTTTATGAAATTGCCAGATTTAATAACTTTCTACTTTTAGGTATTTTTTAATGTAAAGGAATACGTGTATAAAAGGGAAAAATGAGGGAAAATTCATAAAATATAAATGTATTTTTAAATACCTTCTTGACATCGTAAGAAAATAATATTTGTATTCGTACCTTTCGGCTAACCATACCTTTCGAATGATACCATTTTCAACCCTCTACTCCCATAATTAATATGTTAAAAAGGGACAACAAATTTTATGCTTGCCTATTAATATATAGATAAAGTCAATTCAATTATTTAGAGACTCATAATTTATATTTATTTTTCTGTGATATGGAGAACATTAAATAAATATTTAATATGGATATTTTATCGAGCGATCGTTTACATTATGATCTACTAAAGGATTTACAATTGAATCGCTACACTTTATTCCAATTAGCATGTAGTTTTATATGAATAGCAATAAATTATTAGTACATTTTCTAACGCAAAAAACTACTAATACAACCCCTGGCAAAAAGTATCCGATCACTGAAAGATGTGTCTAAGATACGTTACTATAAAAGGCTATTTTTCTAAAAATTTATTACATTTTTTAAAATAAAGTTTTTTATTACAAAAGTATCTTACTTTGTGACATGATAAAAAATAATACCATAAATTGCAATTAATTTTTACAATACAGAGGAAAATTAATATAAAGTATTCAAAGAAAAAAATGTCCGATCATCACATAACCGGGAAAAAAATATTCGATAAATTTCAATTTAAAACTTGGTTGGTCCTCCTTTTGCTCTAATAACTGCCTTTAAACGGCGGGGCATGGATTCAACAACCTTTTCACATAAATGTGATGGAATTTCCTTCCAGCTTTCCTTGATGGCTAGACGAAGTGCATTCATATTGGTCGGTCTTCTCTTTTCTATATTATTTTTCCAAACATTCCAAATATTTTCGATCGGATTAAGATCAGGACTATTTGCAGGCCAGTTCAGAGTCTTTATTGGAGAATTTCCGTTTTTATTTAAGAAATCCTTGACCCGTTTACCTCTATGGCAGGACGCATTATCATCTTGAAATAGGAAATCGGAGGAGTCACCAAACGCTTCCTCGATGCTAGGTATCAAATAATGCTCTAAAATGTTAAGATATACTTCTGAATTGATTGTTTGCAACACTATACACAATTTACCAACTCCTTGAGATGTCATGCAACTCCACACCATAAATGAAGGCTGATATTTAGCTTTAGTTTTTAGGCAATCTTCTTTGAACTTTTCATCAGCTCTCCTCCACACAAACATTCCAGGGTTATCCCCAGTTCCTAGACAAACACGAGATTCGTCACTGAAAATAACCTTCTTCCAATCATCAGAAGACCAGCATTTGTATTTCTTGCACCATTGAAGACGATTTTTCTTGTGTTTCTTAGTCATATATGGCTTGGTTTTGGCTTTGCAGAAGTGATATCCTTTATTATTTAAACGATTTCGCACTGTACGTGCACATACCTTTACTCCATACTTTGACCACTCGGCATTCAGTTGTTTAGACGTACACCTTCGCATAGATTTGGCAAGATCAACTAATTTCCTGTCTTGTCTACTTGATGTTACTCGTGGTCGACCGCTTCGAGGCAGATTTCTTACATCATTTCTTAAGCGATATTTCTTCCAAATTTCGCAAACAGTACTTTGAGCACATCCAAATGTCTTAGCAACCTTTCTTTGGGAAATTCCGCTTTTTAAGCGTTTAACAATCAAAAGTTTTACATCATTAGATAATTCTCTCTTTCGAGCCATACTTCAGCAGATGCGAAACTAACTTGTAACTTTCAAACTACAATTTGACCTTTTATACCGTCTTCTTCGAACTTGAACGCATGCGCCGAGTAAAAAAAATTTGCATATATCATTTAACTGTGTTGCTTTTGTTTGCGATCAAATACTTTTTTCTCCACACAATGATGATCGGAAATATTTTTCCTTTGTGATTCAACGTATTTTCTCGTGTAAACTCTTAACTGATATTGTAATTTCTATTACTATTTAATAGAATTTGACAAAATTAGTCATATTTCACAAAAGCATACTCATAGGTTTGAAAAAAGTTTGAATTTGTGAAAAAATAACCTTATGTTTTAACGTATCATAAGCACTGTTTTCGGTGATCGGATACTTTTTGCCAGGGGTTGTATGTTTAAAATGTGCATTTTTTTTAATTCCAAGTACATCACTGTAAACGTAAATGTCTTAAATTCAGTTTAAAAAGTGTCTTAAATGGATGGTCATTTTTTAAGCGAAAAAAAAATGTCTTACTTTTTAAGACACCTTTTTGCATCAGAAATTAACATATTGCTAGTGTTTTAAAACGCCACCATGTTTTAGGCTTAAAAATACCGCCATGTTAGGCTTAGAAATACTACCTTTTTAAAGGCTTTTTAATAAAAAAAATAAATAAATGAATATGGCGTGCGATTACGTTTTTCTGTTAAAAATATATTTTAGAATTGTTTAGAGCATTAATAAAATATTTATATACAAAAAAAAAAAAGTCCCATTATCAGGCGATGGGATTCGAACTCACATTGTCTAAGAAAACCAAAACCTCGAGCCAAGCATCGTTGGAGTGAAGCATTTACCAATCACGCTACCGCCAAGCACGCTACCAGCAAGACGTGTTTTTATGATATAATATACTGCAGTATTCGTGAAACAAATCGCAGTGTTATGTTTTATTTCTAATTTTTTGCCAAAAAACTATTGATAGTATGGTATCTTAAAATTAATAAATATTATTTTCTTAAATTTCATATTCAGAGGAACAGAATTTTTTAATAATGCGAGTATGTGAAGATTACATTTAGATGTAGGTGAATTTGTGAAAGAAAAATGTTTTTAAATGAATAATAATAAGAAGAAAGAAAGAAAAAAATATGCACAAATTATTCATGATTGTTCTCTTATAAATTCGCTTTCTTTTCTAGAAATTACTTGCTACATCAGTCTTCACACTTTTTCTTTTAATATAAGAAAGCTTTAAAGACAAAGATTTTTTTTTTTTTTTTTAACAAAATAAGCTTTGTGTCTAAATATGTTTTTTATAAATTGTGTTAAAGATAATAGCATGCAAATATCATTTACATCCCTAAAGTATTATACCATAAAAATATAATTTCATAAAGCTACCATAATTTAAGTAGTTTAACTGCTTATTATGTAAAATAATAATATATTTATTGAATGTGGAAAATAGTAGGATAAGCATATTTTCTTAAAGTAGATTCCATATGAAAAATTTTCTAAGTAATGCAAGTGTCTGAATTTCTAAAGTGTCTGAAAATTCAAACACGTTTTGCTGTCTGAAAATTCGCGTATTTATATGTTTCAGATATTTTTGTGTCTGAATTGATATTTCAGACATATTTCTGTCTTAAATTAAAATATCTATAACGTCTAAGGTACATTTTAAGACATTTACGTGTCTTAAATGCCGTTTCAGTTGTTTTTATGTCTTACTTTAAGACCCTTTTATTTGCAGTGTATAAAATGTTGTTTCTCATATAAATAAAAACAGAAATAGTTACGTCATCCACCCATTAGTCAGGTTTTTCTTTTTCCTTTCCTTTTAGGAATTCATATTTTATGTATATGATCTCATTTGACAGAGTCTCAGAAAACTTTTTCAATATTTATTGCTTTATATAAAGTTTCACTTACTTATGTAAGTGTTTAATGTTTAAAGCGTGAGTATTATAGATTAATTAATATTCTTTTTGTGAAGCTTATGAATAAATTTCACATTGGGTCATTTGTTTCTCTTGCATTCTATAATTTCTCTAATTACGTTACATTACACAGATATATATATGTATATATGCGGATTTTGGCATTTGATATGATGTTTCTCTTGAATTCTACGATCTTGTAATATTATATGTGTATTGGTTACTATTAAATGAAATGTGGTGTTTAGTTTTTTGATACTTTTTAATCCCGACCAAAAAAGAGGGATGTTACAAATTTGAAGCTTTTGTCAGCATTTCTGTCTGTGGCACTGTAACATACAAACTAATAGACTGATTTCAATGCAGATTTTTTTTTATTAGGTCGTTGCAAAAGTTCGTGCGGACGCGGATCATTTTATTGCGTCCAAACACGAGAGCTTCTATCGTCGTGGTATACATTTGATACCCGAAAAAATGGGCAAAATTTGTAGAAAGTAATGGAGAGTATTTTTTATTAAAAACTGTCATTTGATTTGATGTATTTTTATGAAATGAAGCAATAAAAAAACGCACGAACTTTTGCAACGACCTAATAATTAGAACTCTGATTTAATCGGGATGGTTCTTAGCTATGTTTGTTGAAATGTGTTTAATATACTTTATTAAATTAAATGTTTTTTTTTTTTTTTGGGGGGGGGGGGTGGGGGGGAGATGCTTTGCATTGATATTTTAAAATTTGCAAGCTGGCTATCATGGGATTTCCAAATCATGTTGGTGGTCAAATATGCGAGCTAACAATCTTCCAACGTTTAAATTATGTCAGATTATAAATCATATTGTTTTACTGGGATGAAGCATAAAGATTATTTTTTTAAACACACAAAACTTTAAACTGGTTTTGATGAAAGCTAAAAATTGGTTATAAATAAGTGTTATAAATTTTAATTATGTTTATTTATTTATTTATTTTTTCATTTTACTTTGCATTGATATTTTAAAATTTCCGAGCTGTCAATATTTCAACTCTCAAAGCATGTAGGTTGATGGCTTTCTTCTTCCTCTCTCTCTCTCTCTCCTCTTTTTTTTTTTTTTTTTTTTTTTTTTTGAGTTAAAAAAAAAAATGTTTTTTTCCCCTTATAAGTCGCAAATTTTTAGAGATTAAGACAAAATTTTAAAATTAGCTAAAATTAGTGATTATGAGCTCACAATTCAAAAAATCGTTAAATTCGGTTGAAAATTAGAGATTTTAAAGAAAAATAACTTTTATTAAAATTCAAGCCAGCTCTTTTTTGACATTTTGTAATTTGCTGGCTAGCGTTTTTACAACTGAAAATTACAAATTTTATACAAAAAAGTATTTTTTAATTAAATTCAAAATCAGCGACTTATATAAATCATTACTTTTATTATGTTAAAAGTAAAACCAGCCCTTACCTATATATTGTAATTTTAATAATAAAAAAAATACTATTTGTTCGTTCTGTTCATTTGGATTGAGAGTAAAAAACATTATTTCTTGTACATCACTCAGTGACTTTCATGTTCGCTCTCGTTCTTTTTCCTATATGACTCCCTGGAACTCCAAGACTGTCACTCTCATACACCTGTTCAATGGTTTCGACAAATCCAATACTGATGCAACCGTTTTTCAGACACTTTTCGCATCTCATCGCCACACATACAATGATTTTATTGATATTTATACAGATGGGTCAAAAATGAGTGGACTTGTTGGCTGTGGTGTCGTTCTGGATAACACTGTTATTAGCTATCGCCTCCCTAGTGAATTTTCCATTTTTTCTGCAGAGTTCATTGCTGTTGAGGCTGCTCTCAAATTCATTTCATCCCATAGTCATAGAAAATTCATCATCTATACTGACTCAAAGAGTGTCTTGGATTCCTTGACTTCTAGCTCTTGCTCTACCTCTTTTACTTCAGTTTTAAAAATTCATAACGAACTTCTTAGAAAGGGATACGAAATTTTATTTTGCTGGGTTCCTTCTCACGTTGGCATCAAAGGTAATGAAGCTGCAGATAGAGCTGCAAAGCAGGGATTGAATCCTCTTGAATATCCAATTCCATATGAAGATATAAAACTTGCACTAAGAAGTTCTTTAAGAAATATCTGGCAACGAGAGTGGGAATGTGAAATTAATAATAAATTACAGGGGATTAAATCAAATATTGAAATATGTCCTACATTAACTCCACGAAAACATGATGTTATTATTACTAGACTTAGAATTGGGCATTCAAGATTTACACACCGGCATTTACTCCTAGGGGAAAGTGAACCTTCTTGTCCCAAATGCCACTTTAGTCATCTTACCATTCGTCATGTCCTCACCGATTGTCCTTGTCTCCGTCATCTCTATCGGCAGTTTTTTAAATCATCCTCACCAAATTTGACAAGCCTTCTGGGTAGCAATCCTCATTCAGAACTGATAATTTTTTTAAAACATTCGGGTATTTATAGTGAAATTTGATTTTACTCTATTTTTTATCTTGTGCTGTTCTGTTTTAATTGTTATGTAACTGCATTAATTTTTTAAAGTATCTTTTTTCTTGACTTTGTGGATGGGGGTTGTCCCCCATCCATGTGCTTATCTTTGGATTTTTTTTTTTTTAACATCTCTGTTTGGCGCAGTATGTCCTTCTAGGACCTTGCGCCATAAAAAGACACCAACCAACCAACCAACCTGTTCTAAAAAAAATACGTTTTTCTTCGTAGGAAATCGTTGTTTTAATAATTATTTCCAGTTTCCTTTTGTTTAATGTAAATTAATTAAGAAAAAATAACTCAAGATAAATTAAAATTCTTTTGTTTGCAAACTTTAAAAGTAACTTTCGATAATTACTTTATTTTTTAAATCTAAACTAAGTGAATAGAAATTATTCTGAGATAAAAATTACAATTTTCCTTTTTACTAATTCCTCTATAGCTCATTTCAAATTGATAGAATTAAAAAATTTAATTCCAGAAAAAAACAAAATGCTTAAAAAAAGAAAAAAAAAGTTTTTTTTTTTTTTTTTTTTTTTTTAAGATAATACAACAATTTTCCAGTGAACATCTTTTCCTGTTATATGCGTTCACTATTTGAAAATTTTCTTTATCTTTATCTTTTTTTTTTTTCTTTTTCTTTTTTCATTTGAGATTAAATCGGAAAAATCTAAGAATAAAAGTTTCCATTTCAGAAAAACTTTTATATAGAAAATACAATGTAACCAGATTCTGGCAAAACACATAGTAGTAGTCTAATATTAAAAGTTAAAAGTTCCAAAATATAAAAAATTAATTTACAGATACTTACGTAATCAATCGTCCACAGTCTGTACATGGTCCCTGAGAGGGTCCTTCTTGTGGTTGATGCGATGGAGGAGGAGGAGTTTTTGTTTTGGGGGCAAAAGGAACATTTGTATTAACAGTAGGCAAAGGTTTTGGTGGTACTGTCGGTGGTATTTTAGATGGTTTAAAAATAGGAGATGTTGTGCCAGCCCCTGGTGTAGGTGATTTAGCTGAAAGTATAAAACAAAGTATTTTTTATATTTTTGATACACATTTAAGAATGATTGTAATTTTAGCAAGACATAACTTTTTAAAAAATATTTATACTCATTTATATTTGATAAAGAAGGCTTTAAGCTTAGAATTAATTGCTTATAATATAATAATTACGTTCTATGACATTTTTAAAGACATAGAAAAAGAAACACTTACGTACTTAATTGTGTCATTTGCATTCATTTTATCTCTATTAAATAAAATCACTAGAATAGTTAGTTTCATGAAATGTTTTTTTCTACACTTATCTAAATACCGAGTGTAGGATTTGTATTTGTTAATGATACAATCCATGTATAAGCATACTCAAAAGGACACTTTGGTACGTATGCATACATGCAAAAGAAATCTAAAATTCTATAGATTATTAATAAGTATATGTAACTTTATTACAGCATGCTCCATGATAAGTAGTCAGACTGCACGCATTAAAACAAAGAAAATATATTAAAATGTAATTCTATGGTGTGACGTTAAATCCTTTGAGCCTCAATCTCTAAAGAAATCACAGGATGGGAATTTTGTAGATTTAGAAAATTTGTTTATTAAGAACTTTTACACAAAAGTAAATCCTTATTTCACACAAAAACCTTTCAAATTCAAGATAATTAACTTAACAGTGAGAAAATTATAAGCAGTGGCATTACCTTAATTTGCAGAAATGTTTTTGGTCTTCACATGCCATAACTAGTATAGAAATACTAGAATATAAGCTATATACTACTAGAATACGTAAAAACAAATTAAAATGCTAAAATATACCTCTTCTTAGCCAGTAAAACTAGTGACATTTCATATACAGCGAAAGTTCACAGCAAGTCTTTAAAATGCTAGCTTTGAATGTATGGTATTACGGGATGCAAGGCAGTTTTATATGTGGAGTTACTATGACACTCCGCTTTTTTCAAGCGGTTGTCTTCTACTGGCGTATTTCTTAATCGTGGGTTACACCCACTTATTCCTTCATTTATTATTATTATTTATTAATCATAAAACCGGGTTACTTTGGTCCTGGCGGATTACTTGAACCCAAAACGATAAAATGAATGAAGTCGCTCCTGGCAATCGACGTATTTCTTATCCTTTGCGGACAAACTATCAACTACGACTATTATATCAATAAATCAGTGCCAAGGGTGATTTTTAATTGTTTTGGATTACTCCCAAGGTCCAAGTAATCTGGATTTACGGTAATAAGAGTGATTTTCACAATGTTCTCTATTAACGGTCATGAAATGATACAATCTACTTTTTATGCCTTGAAGAATGTTCAAAATCATGGCAATCAGGTGTTAATTCTTTATAAACTGTTACAATTCGTCGAAGTAACTCGAGAATATTTTCCATTGATATCGCCTAATTTTTTTCCTTGAAAAAATATCTTAAAAATAAATCCGAAGGTTATAAATCTGAGTACTTATTCCGCTTTTAACGAGCCTTTTGCGTACTCTACTAATAAACCATTGATTAGACAATTGCTTATTTAAATACTGACGAGCATTGCTAGTGTCATGAGGCTGAGCACCATCTTTCAGGGAAAAAAATAAACCTATCTCCCCTTACAAAATATTAAAAGAAAAATTTAAAAATTGTAATAAGGGGATGTGACCTATAATTAGCAAGCGTACCCAATGGGTACCAATCGACTGGGGTTAAAAATGTGATGCATCGTAGACCACAGTAACCTCATATAAAGAAAAGTGTTTGGTTCGGAGTTGTGGATGATTAGTTATAACCAACTGATGTTATCCTCCATGCAATTCATTGAAGGCTTAACCTTTTGAAAACAAGCTGTGAACTTTCTTTACATTTATGTTACTACCTTCAATTTTTTGATAGGATGGTGGGCTTTTTATACCTGTTTCCACAATATTAACCTTTACGATTAGAAAAACTTTGGTACTTCATAACTAGTAATAAATTGTAAGGTTTTTAGAAATTTTAGTGTCGTCGTCATGAGAATGTTACGTAGTTTCCAATGCTCCGACACTTAATATATAGGGTGTGCCATTCAAAACTCAACTTTTAAATGCATAATAACATGCAAGTTTATTGAGAAAATTAAGTAATTTACATAATTTTTCAGTGTATGCTACATGTATATATATATATATATATATATATATATATATATATATATATATATATATATATATATATATATATATATATATATATATATATATATATATATATATATATATATACTAGCTGACCCGACAAACGTTGTTTTGTCATATAAATTATTTCTAGAGAATATTTTGCTAGAAAAAAATACCTAACTTATTGTAAGTGTGTAAGGATGTGGTATATAAGTGAAACAGGTATGAAGCGCTATGAACGGTGACTGCGAATTCCGATTATAACGTAAAAGACATAATTACCGAAATTTTCGCTACTTGCTACTTGGTACTTTCTACTTGCTACTTGTTATTTAAAACCTCCGCTGAATGTCGAACAGCACAAAATTTTATTTCATACGGCAAATATTTCAATTTATGAAAGAATCTCTGATAGCAACGAATTTCACATGAAAATTCCGTCTTTTTTTAATAAGCTGTAACAATCTGGACCGATTTGATGAATTTTTTTTATCAAAAAGTTATTACAATATCTAACATCATTACATGTACATTTATCACAATTCAATCAATCGATGCATGTGAGTATGTGTATAGTATGAGCGAAGGGAAATGTAGAGTTCGTATTAAATAAAAACATAAACTCGTTTTAATTAAAGGTGAAAAAGTTGAAACTCAATTTATTTTATAACAGGTATATATTTTAATCTACAAAAACTTAATTTATCGTAATGCCATTGGATGTACAATATTTTTAGTTAATCCTTGAGGAGTATACACAAACAAATTCGAAGGTTTTCCAACCCTGGAACACGCAACATATAATTGGCCGTGAGAAAAGCACGGATTTTCTAAATCTAAGCCACAAATTGGGACCCCCTTTGGTGACTTTAAATATTTTAAGCCACTTTTGCGATGGATTGAAATGGCTATCTCAATTGTGGAACTAAAGATCTTGGCGAGAAGCGTCCGAGCTACTTCGGTGCCAAATTTCAAATTTTGCCAAAGGGATCCGATACTAAAGGTGTTCCATTCAAAAAATAAATAAATAAAATATAATAAATTAGCTACACAAATAAATTTGTAGGTTAGGGTGGTTGTTAATCAACGCGCGTGTAAATTTGATAGAAAATTATATAAAATACTCACTCCAATTCCGCACTAAATTTGCAAAATGTATAGTTTTTTATGGACACTTCAAAACTCTTCAAACACTAATTACATCTTGATGTAATATTTCAATTAGGACACAATTTTTCGTATAACAATAATAACACGAAGTTACAAAATATTTTCCTGAATTTGATCGCAGCACCAACTGTCGGGACAAACTGGAATTACAATAGAATATACGCAAGTGAAGTGTGACGTCACTGACCGTCAGTGGATGCAAGAAAAAGATTTCCTGTGTTAATCTCCCATTGGACTTTTTATAAAAAATTATTAAAAATCGAGGAAAATTATTTCTCGATTTTAATCCCCGTATTTGGGTATAGCTATATATTAGTTATCGTATGCATGTGTTAGATTGAGTTATTTTGCTCTCAAATTGACAAAATTTTAATTTTAAATTTCAAAACTCTGTCTTCCTTGGCGTTTTTTGTATTTGGCGATCAAAAACGTAATACGAAAATGTACATGCCAGATGTATATTTTCGTAATATGTATTGTACGAAATTGTTTCATATTATTCATTACTCTCTTAATATAAGTTGCTGAAATAACCATTATTTTTGAAAGAAATTAAATATGCTCGCCAGATGATATGGCGATTTTTTTTTTTTTTTTTTTCCGCCAAGGATGACAGAATTTTGAGATTAAAAATTCAAATTTTATCAATTTTACAGCAAAAACAACTCAATCTAACGCATGCACATGATAACTAATACATATCAATACCCAAATATGGGGATTAAATTCGGGAAATAATTTTCCTCGATTTTTAATAATTTAAAATCCAATGGGCGATTAACATAGGAAATATTTTTCTTGCATCCACGGACGGCCAGTGACGTCATCACTTCGCTTGCGTATTATTGAATATTCGATACTACGATCGTAGCGCAGTCTGCCGGATCCAATGTGAAACATTCCAAAATCAACAACAATTTATAAATGATAAATTAATTAAATGAACAATTTAAATTGGTCTGAATTGTAAATCTAAACCATTCTCGAATCCACTTGAGGACACACAAAAAATTTCATTAAACTCGGTCCAGCCGTTTAGGAGGAGTTCAGTGACATACACACGCACAAAAGAAATATATATATAAAGATATATATATATATATATATATATATATATATATATATATATATAATCACAGGTAGCATACGCTGAAGAAATTAGTAACTTAATTATTTCCATCAATAATTTTGTAAGGTATTTTTACTCAAAAGTTGCATTTCTCATGGGACACATTTTACCTTCCTACTAGAAAGAATTGAGTTCCTGTCATTATGCACAAAAATAGTGATATACCACTTGCATGCTCATTTTGAAATAAAATAGATTGAAATCAACAGTTCGTGTGCGGTTTCTTCTTAGGCTATATAAATCGTTTAAATCTTACCAGATGTTACAACGTATATGAAAAGCACGATGTGATATTGCAGCTATTTTCTTTCAATGTACCTTAGGATTAAGTATCATTTACTTGAGTTTCGTCAAGCCAGATTAGATAATAAACATTTTACTTCTTTGGAAGTCTTGTATGAGGTATGTGACGAAGAAATTAAGAAAGATCGTGCAACTAAAATATGTAAATCGCTTCAACATAATTTCGTTGTAAACACTTTTATAATTATACAAATTTCTCAATACATTCTTAAGTCAGAGACATCAGAAATTCTGATTATGCAATTATCTCTCATATTAAGAAAAATCATAGACACAAAAATATAATATTTAATGATTAAACGTAATTTTCAATAAGAAAATATTTTTCTTTAGTTCTTGTGGAAAATTCAACGAATTTATCGTCGGTCTATTAATTTATTAAACTTTTCCTTATTTCCTTGAAAATCGCAAATATATACGGTCCGTAACTTTCCCAGATATTTTAACATTCAATTATAATTTTTAATTACAATTCTTAGTTAAAAGCATAATAATTAAGCAATAATCTAAATGTCGAAATATCTCAATCATTATAAGGTTTAATATACGTTGTAATTTTTGCTGCATTTTAAGTGAAATCAACTATTACGAAAGGTTTAAAGTAATTTCTTTTCTTTTTTTTTTTTTTTTTTTTTTTTTCGGTAAACTTAACCATGTCAACTTTTTTCATATTTATCATTATTATTTGGTTTATTTATTTTTTACATTCTAAAATCAAAAACATTTATCTGATAATAGAAGTGAATGTGAGGCAAAGAATTTCTGCAGTTTTTAATTAAATGAAAAATAGTTTTGAAATATTTCTAACGAAGAACCATTCAGCCATTTTTCTGATAATTAAAATTATAATTGGTTCTACAGGGTTTTTTGTAAGCTTTTGAGACGTAATTAATATTGCCTTATTGAATAAATTTCAAAAATTTCTGTGTGTAATATGTAGTAACGTAAAGTAAATAAGTGAAAGAGAAAAATAATTAATTCTAAATTATTTCGACTGTCAATTACTTTTAAATATTTATAATTCAGTTTAATAATAATAATAATAATAATAAAAGATTATCTGTTTTGCGTAAAAGTTTTAAGTAAACATTTAAATATGTTTATTGTTAAATGAAACACATTGTTATAGATTTGAATACCCTCTATTTTTCATCAAATTTGAAACAGTATAAATTGATGAAATTTCATCTGGTACAATTTCTGCCTATGAATTTTTTAAAACACAAAATATTCCTTATCTTTAACAAAATCCTTAATAATACACGCAATGGTTTTCAAGAATAGACATGTTGTAATAAATTAGAAAAACATACGTTATATTTTACGTTAAATCAAATATATTTACTTAAGTTAGAGCCCATCTAAAAATATAAACAAACCACAGCTATCATAAACATTTTTTAAATTTGCTGAAAAATGTCAAAAAGAGTTTAAAATTTAATGCGATTTCATAACAACATTAAACGATTCTAAATAAAATAGTTTAAATAAAAATTAAACTTTACTTTATCACTTTTTAATACGAAAATTCATCTTTGAATTCTCTTACATTTTTAAAATTAGTTTAAACCAATGGAATTAAGTTATCATCATTACTTTTATTAAAGAATTTTATATTAAAAAAAATCTGCTTCTGCAGTAATTAATACACAAATGCAATACCCACGCATATTTCTTTGTTTATATATATACAGGGTATGTATCAGTAATATGTACAAAACTTTGAATAAATATTATAAAATGCAATAAACTCGCAACAATTGTTTCTGGTCAGAAAAACACTCGACGCTTAGTCAGGCGAGCAAAGTAGGCACGAGTACTGCAATCAAAGTGGCAACGCACAAATCCGTTCTAAATGAAGAGCAAAAATATATAAAGGCGAATGTAAATATAAATACTTGTGTAATCAGAATTATCAAATGAAAGAAGAATATAAATAAGATTAAAAATAATAAAAGTCTTAAAATATCAAAATTAAACGAAAATCGAAGTTATGTGAGTAATTTCCAAGCATCAGACAAGAATGGAGTGGAAGAAACATCATTAACAAGATTTTTCGAATTTTTAAATATGTAAAGAGTTTCATGGATATGCAAATGGGAAGAGGAGACAAGATATGTAAAAATCAAAACGATGACCATGAGTCCAGCAGTAGGAAGCAGTAGGAAGCAATAGAAAATTTGGAAATCTCTTCATTACGAACATGTCGACGGTGCTCATTTATTCTATATTTCAAACGCCTCCTAGTTTGACATATATAACCTAAATTGCACGATGAACACGGGATTAAATAAATGACAGATCGGTTTTCAGTAGGAATGGGATCTTTAAGAGAAGATAATTTAATTTTGTTGACTTGTTTGTAGATGATTTTAAAGCAAAATAGTGAAACAATTTTAACATCCATGAAGATTTTTACATATTTAAAAATTCGAAGAATCTTGTTAATGATGTTTCTTCCCCTCCGTTTTTGTCTGATGCTTAGAAATTGCTCATATAACTTCGATTTTCGTTTAATTTTGATATTTTAAGACTTTTATTATTTTTTAATATTATTTATTTATTTATTTTCTTCTTTTATTTGATAATTCTGATCACACCAGTATTTATATATACATTCATCTTTATATATTTTTGCTCTTCAGATAGAACGCATTTTTGCGTTGCCGCTTTGATTGACGCACTCGTGCCTACTTTGTTCGCCTGACAAAAGGTTGTGTGTTTTTTCGATCAGAAACAATTGTTGCGAGTTTATAGCATTTTAAGGTGTTCAATCAAAGTTTTGTACTTATTACTTAAAAACAACAGTTCTGTGGTGTTTTCTTATTATTAGTGTACCAGTATTAGACACTAAGAACATTTCCTGAATATTTTCTATGTATTGTTCTTATTTTTACATGTTTTAACTATACTCTGTACCTAAATTAACTCTATTACTGTACTGTAAAAATTGATAACAGTAATAAATAAACTAAAGATAACTTGCATGGTGGTTTTCTAATAAAGTCTTGTATGCTGATTTCAAATCTGAAAAACTTTTTTCTCTGTCATGTCAGGTTTCAAAGATATCTAGAATAAAATTTTCATGGAGCACTGTTTGGAAAATAGTTATATTTAAGATAACGCATTGGAATATTTTCGATATCGCATTAGTATACTTTCAATTGTTTTGTTTTTATTTTCAGGTTAAAGCAATAACGCATTCGCGACAGGGCATGTAATTCCGGCTACATTTTTAAATGTAGCCTACCTAATTACAGTCTTCCGTTTGTTAAAGTATTAATATATTCATTGCCTTTTATAGGCAATGTTATTAAAAGCCTGATTTTATTTAATAATCCCAATAATTATGCAGAATAATTATTTATAATGATAATATAAAAAATCCAAACAATAATTAACAATTATGTATAAATGGTTAAAGGCGTATATCTAAAAAACATTGGGTGATAGATACAAATGGTTTGCATATTTTCAATCAGCATGTTTCACTTGTCACAGAAAGAGTGTTGGAAATCAAGATATTCGCTGATGTTTAAGTTTGTTTGTCAGTATAATTGAAGCATTTTATATTTGAAAAATTGTTTTTCCAAAGATATCAGATGAAGCCAGATATAGAAGTCACTTTAATTTTCTAAAATTGTATCAATTTTAAAAATAAAGAAAAATATTTATTTTAAATAATAGCACATGAACTTACTATAATCCTTTTCAGTCATAAATTGCAACGTTCAATTTTTTATATAAATAAACAGAACTGTCCGAAAAATTATGTGAAATGTTTGGTTTCTGAGAAAAACCGAACTCCAGTAAAGGTCGAATTTCGCAAGACATAAGATAAGAGTAGAAAATGAACATTTCTTGGGTTTTCTGCAAAATCTTAAAATATCATTTTCTGGAATTATATATATATATATATATATATATATATATATATATGTATGTATGTATATGTATATATATACATAAATATGTATGTGGGTATATATCTTTATACATTTTTTTCTTTTTAAATAATTTATATATGCTAAACATTTTGCAATTCTAAATGTAAAGTTTTTTTTTTGTTTTTTTTTTTTTTTTCTGGTGAAACAATTAGTAAGTATAGTTGATTCTATGTATAAATTCGTAAATTTGTAAATAAAGTTAAAAAAAAATTAAATAATAAAGCCAGAGCTGTAGCAACGATGTTTGTCTAGGTGCCACGTGCTGTGACATTGCTTATACCACACTTGCTTCTTTTGTGAATAAATCATTTTTTGAATTTCTTAAAAAGTAAGTCAAAATATAAATGTTTTAGATTTCTAAAGTATCTGATTTATTCTGCAACTTTTATATTAGTGTGTTTAAGGAGAATAAATAGCCCCTTACTGTCCACTGGTTTCACTGTGAAACCATAAATTTTTGGAAAATAAAAAACGCTATTTTTTTTTTTTTTTTCATTTATATATTTGTGATCAGTGATGCATCTAAAAGTCAATATTTAAATTAATTTCACAATTTTCAAATGGAAATATGTAGTAAACTTTAATGGGTTAACAGTTTATCTTTTTTTTTCATTATATTCCAATTCACACCACTATTATTGAATGGTAATATTCACATTATTTAATCGTCGAATTATCATGATATTTAATTAAAAATTATTAGAGTTTTTTTTTTTTTTTTTAATTAATTGTGTTAATTAGTGCAAATTGTGCTAGAAGTAGTACCCGAACACTATCGAGAAAAGCTGTTAAGGGGTTAAGGCATATCTGCAAAATAAAAATTATTTTAAAAATAATAATAAACATTAAAGATTTTATTCGTTTATAGCCGTATTTTAAGAAAATAAAGCACTTCCTTAAACATTTATGTAGCTGATTTTAGATGTATATTTAAAAGTCTTCTTTAAACTTACGCAAGATAAGAAAAAAAAAAAATAAAAAGAAGGAAGCATTTAAACCTTGCGCCTTTTCCAATTCGAACAAAACTTATGCAATGTTGTTCGTTGAAATATTTAGATATGTGCATTCAAATCAAAAAATAAAACTCTCTCAAGAGACGGGAAGTACTTTATTTCCATTTCAAATCGTAATATATTCCAGAAGTATATATATATATATATATATATATATATATATATATATATATATATATATACTAGCAGGCTTTGCCCGCTTCGCTGGACATTAAACTTAAATGAGTTGTCAAAACCCCATATCTTTATTAATAACCTAAGTTCTCGCTGTGATTGGTAGAGGTTTTTCTCGCTCGCAACGTGAGGAGTCTGGGTCCCCACTGCATTCGGCAGCAACTTACCCACTTCTTACTTCCCCTTCCTTAGAGGGTGAGTTCGAAGTTTTGCAAAATCCCAGTAATGTACATAATGCGTACACTTAATCCATATCCACACACCGAAATTCGCCCTTCTAAGATAATTCAAAGCGAATTCAAACGGAAAAACATGTTTTTACACATGTTTATTGCTCTCCGACTCCGACAGGGGGGGGGGGAGATTTCGAATTTCGTGAAATCCAGTTACAATAAGTGCCGGATGCATATAAACAATTTACGTACCAAATTTCGTGACCACAGAAGTCTTTAATAGAAAATATTACAAATAAATAAATACAAAAAGCACAGCTTTAGTATGGGATCCCTTTGCTGACTTTAAATATTTTAAGCCATTTTTTGCGATGAATTCAATTGGCTATCTCAATTGTGCAATTAGAGATCTTGGCGAGAAACGTTCGAGCTTCTTTGGTGCCAAATTTCAAATTTTGTCAAAGGGATCCGATACTAAAGCTGTTCCATACACAAAATAAATAAATAAATAAATAAAGTAAAATAATAAAGTAAAATAAAACAAAATAAAAACTCTTTTCTGATATTTACAAAATAAAAATAAAAAATCTTAGTAAAATCTTTAAGGGGAGAGCATAAAAGAACCTCATAAGGTGCATAATAACAACAAAAAATTTGTTTTAATGCAGGAAAGAAAAGTACTGCTTAATTAAATAAAAATATTAAACTAATGGCAAATATCTCTATGAAAATATTTATCCATATACAAATTTCTGATAAAAAAAAAAAAATCCACCAACATTTGTAGGTCAACTATTTATTTTTCTCTCTAATTTTTACTATTATTCACGTGAAATTAAAAATACTATTTCATTTTATTTCTGTAAAATAAAAATATTTATAAATGCGTATCTATCTATCTATCTATACATATAATAAAATAAGATGTTTGTGTGTGTGTCACTGTGTATGGTTTCCAGAGCTTTTTAAGAAAACGGCTGATGGCTGAGCTACAAAAATTTGCATGGTGGTTCGTAATGACCTCTCCTGATGCACCTCGAAGCCCGATTTTCGAATTTTGTTTTAGTTTTCTTTTAATTAATTAAAATGCTAAAATAAAAACCTTCTAATTACTGATAAATTGGCCATTTAATTTTAATCCTTAATTTAATTGTTGCCAAAAAAATTATCATTATTTTTTGGACAGGAAAAAAAAAAAAAAAACGTGAACAATAAAAATTACATTTATTTAAAATATTTAATTTTATTCCTTAATTTAATTGTTGCCAAAAAAGTTATCGTTATTTTTTTCGACAGAGAAAAAAAAAAAAAAAATACGTTAACAATAAAAATTACATTTATTTAAAATGAGGAAAGTAAATTAAAAAAATTATCGTTACAAATAAGATACCAAATGAAAGATGCAATTTTTGTGAATCCAACGGATTAAACAGCTTATCGATCGGACAATTAGATTTTTTAAAATTAACTATTGTATGTATTTTAGGTGGCAAGACAAGGAGATTGTATGGAAACCGTTTGGAAAAATTTTTTAAATGTGCTACTGATTAAGTCACATGTTTTTTTTTAAGTGGGATTAAAAATTGCAGTTTTGAATTTTTTTTACATTTTCTTTCAGAAACACAAACATATAGTATACAGCCTGTACAACACTAGACCAAATTGAAGTTCAAATTTCATCAATATTTAAATAAATAAATGAAAATAATAATATGTTTAATGGGAAATATATATAACCATTAAAAGTTTAGTTGTCTAAAATATGGCAGAAATAGCGCTCATAGCATATTGTTACAAGGTATTAAGTCTTATTTTTACAAGGGATTAAATCTAAAATGGTGACAAAAATTCAAAAGTCGCCAAGGAGAGCTATATTAAGGCGGTACTACTATAATCATGCTTACAAACCATGAATTATATATAACCACAAAAAATTAATTATCTCATGCAACAGACGTAGCCGGTCATAGCATATTGTAATATTTAGCGTGAAATTGTTATCATTTTTATGGTTGATCGGGGATAAACAAAATAAACATAGGAAATAACGTAAAAGCAAATGTTATGTGCACCACGTATAGTGTTGTTCATATGTAACTGGGATTCAAATATAAAAGGGATACTTCACTTTTTTCGATACCATCTATTTCGAAACTGTTATCTAATAAGGACTTAATGGAAGCCTATTGGTAAACCATTGTCTCAGGTAATAGGGACAAGCGCCCGAGTTTTAGCGGATGACCAAATCGCTACCGAAGGCAGCAGGGATCCGAAGCGAGCTTTTGAGCAATTTTAGTATTTTATTTTATTTTTATAAAGCTATATAGAAAAGAGTTTCCTTTAAATTTAGTGACCAGCGAAGCGGGCAAAGCCTGCTAGTATATATAATAAAATAAGATGTTTGTGTGTGTGTGTGTCATTGTGTATGTATTTCCAGAGCTTTTTAAGAAAACGGCTGATGGCTGAGCTACAAAAATTTGCATGGTGGTTCGTAATGACCTCTCCTGATGCACCTCGAAGCCCGATTTTCGAATTTTGTTTTAGTTTTCTTTTAATTAATTAAAATGTTAAAATAAAAACCTTCTAATTACTGATAAATTGGCCATTTAATTTTAATCCTTAATTTAATTGTTGCCAAAAAGAAATATCATTATTTTTTGGACAGAAAAAAAAAAAAAAAAAAAAAAAAAAAACGTGAACAATAAAAATTACATTTATTTAAAATATTTCATTTTATTCCTTAATTTAATTGTTGCCAAAAAAATTATCATTAGTTTTTCGACAGGAAAAAAAAAAAAAAAAAAAAAAAAACGTGAACAATAAAAATTACATCTTATACTATTAAGTGAGCAATATTTGTATATATATTTCACTGTTCTCGAAAACGGTAGCTCGGATAGTCACGAGATTTAACACAAAGGTGCCCCCCGAAGGATCATTGTGCACATCGAAGTCAGAATTTCGAATTTTTGTTTAGTTTTTTTTTAATTAATAAAAATATGAAAATACTAAGCCAATAATAGCAAAAATTTAGTCATTTGAAATTTTTCCATAATTTAATTGTTGCCAAAAAAAAAAAAAAAAAAAAAAAAAAAAAAAAACGAGTTTATTTTTTTTTTTTCCAACAGGAAAATAAATACATTTATCTAAACGTGAACAATACTACACACTACTGATCGCAGAGCTTCCAAATTTGGCATATAGGTACCTGGGACCCTGCAGGTGTGCACCTCATCGAGATTTTTTCGAATTTGAATTTTTTAAATTAATGTTTTTTCGATTTTAAACATTGGCTTTTATGTTTCATTTTTCATGAATTTATTCTTCGATTGTAATAGTCTGCGTATCTTAGCAACGGCTATATTATGCAATTTATTTTTTATTTAATACATTTATTTGAGGGCGAATCTTTTTTCTCTTTTTAATTTATTATATTTATTGAAAATAAAATGGTAATGCAGTATAACAAATTAAATATATTAAATTTAAAATTAAAAAACGTATTTATAACAGTTATGTTTATGTATAAATTTTGTAGTATAACAACAATTATTTTTCATTTGTTAATTCAATTTCTTTAAAAGTTTTTTTTTTTTTTCTAATTTATAGTATTTGTCAGAAAATAATGGTAGTATATAGTAGAAAGGATTAAACTGATTGGAATTTATTTGTTTTTTATGTATTTAATTAATTCTAAAAGAAAATCTACTTTTTATTTTATTTCATTATATTGGTCGGAATCAAATTGTAATACAGTGTAAATAGAATGAGCAATAAAATACTTGGTTCAAAAACTAAAATATTTAATAGACGCTGAGATACAGTTATCTTTAAAATCGTAGTTCTTAAATAATGGCAGACCCACCTATCGTCAATAAATACCCATATTGAAATACATAGGAAAGAGACTTCTGCAGGCAGTGGGAACCTGCTCCCGATACAGTGCGGGCAGAAAAAGAGCTGCCGTAGTCAGCGAGTACCCGATGCGAGGTCTAGAGGGATTCCAATGTAATTGTTTTAGTTTTTATTTATAATGTGATGTGAAAAATAAATAATGATCCAATTCTTTTAGGGATTCATTTAAATATAGTGGCCAGCGAAGCGGGCGTAGCCTGCTAGTTTATTTAAAATGAGGAAAGTAAATTAAAAAAATTAGAAATATCAGTCGTATCGTTACAAATAAGATACCAAATGAAATATGCAATTTTTGTGAATCCAACGGATTAAACAGCTTATCGATCGGACAATTAGATTTTTTTAAATTAACTAATGTATGTATTTTAGGTGGCAACAGCAGGAGATTGTATGGAAACCGTTTGGAAATTTTTTTAAAATGTGCTACTAATTAAGTCACGTTTTTTTTTTTTAAGTGGGATTAAAAATTGCAGTTTTGAATTTTTTTTAAATTTTCTTTCACAAACACAAACATATAATATACAGCCTGTACAACACTAGACCAAATTGAAGTTCAAATTTCATCAATATTTAAATAAATAAATGAAAATAAAAATATGTTTAATGGGAAATATATATAACCATTAAAAGTTTAGTTGTCTAAAATATGGCAGAAATAGCGTTCATAGCATATTGTTACAAGGTATTAAGTCTTATTTTTACAAGGGATTAAATCTAAAATGGTGACAAAAATTCAAAAGTCGCCAAAGAGAACTATATTAAGGCGGTACTATGATCATGCTTACAAACCATGAATTATATATAACCACAAAAAATTAATTGTCTCATGCAACAGACGTAGCCGGTCATAGCATATTATAATATTTAGCGTGAAATTGTTATCATTTTTATGGTTGATCGGGGATAAACAAAATAAACATAGGAAATAACGTAAAAGCAAATATTAAGTGCACCACGTATAGTGTTGTTCATATGTAACTGGGATTCAAATATAAAGGGGATACTTCATTTTTTTCGATACTATCTATTTCGAAACTGTTATCTAATAAGGGCTTAATGGAAGCCTATTGGTAAACCATTGTCTCAGGTAATAGGGACAAGCGCCCGAGTTTTAGCGGATGACCAAATCGCTACCGAAGGCAGCAGGGATCCGAAGCGAGCTTTTGAGCAATTTTAGTATTTTATTTTATTTTTATAAAGCTATATAGAAAAGAGTTTCCTTTAAATTTAGTGACCAGCGAAGCGGGCAAAGCCTGCTAGTATATAAATATAAAACCTTTTACCGAATCTGGGTTGAATACGGAAAAAGGGTAAAATAAATTAGAAATATCAGACCTATATTTATAAATTTGATACCAAATGAAAGGGGCGATTTTTCTGAATCCAGGGGTGCAAACAGTTTTTCGATGCGACAATTAGATTTTTAAAAAATAACTAAAGTATGAAATTTAAGTGGCAACGGAGAAACGGAAAAAGGTAAAAATAAATTAGAAATATCATACCTATCGTTACAAATTCAGTACCAAATGAAAGGGGAGATTTTTCTGAATCCTGGGGTGTAAACAGTTTTTCGATACGACAATTAGATTTTTTTAAATTGACTAAAGGATAAAATTTAGATGGCAACACTTCATTTCAATCTTTTCATAATTCGTAGTGCGAATCACGCGAATAAAAAATTCTTTAACTTAAATTTTTTTTTTTATATTTTATTTTTCCATTCAAAACGTTTTAGTGAAAAAACATTTATAGCGCATGCGCAGGCGTTTTTTACCCACAATTCTAAAACTAATGAAATTTTTTTAAATTTCTATAGATATAATTTTAAGTTGGGTGAAGACCTAAGTTTTTGTCAAGCGCCGTTGAATTCCGTCCAGCCGTTCTCGAGTGATGCCCGGACAAAAAAAGCGACATACAGACACGATGACACACACACACACACACACACATGTTCCCCTTAGAGGGAAAATGCGGACGGTGTGTGTAAACCGCCAAATTGCGGACATGCTTAAATTAATTATCTATCGTTATGAAATTTCATATTTTCTTTTAAAAATCACCAGTTAAACGTATGTTACCTTCATTTTTTCAAAATTTAAAAAATTTCGAATGCCTATTTTTGCAAGGTAAATGCGGACCTCATATACACAAGCATATGCCGGAAATTGAGGACATCACACTTTTGCGATAGTTTTGATTTCTTTTTTTTTTCTTTTTCTTTTTTTCTTTTTCTTTTTTTCTTTTTTCTTTTCTTTTCTTTTTTTTTTTTTTTTTTTTTTTTTTGTAATTTTCTACTGTATTTTAATACAAGAAAATATTGTATTCGTAAAAATTTTGAACTACCGGTTTTCGTTGGATTACTACGTTTTAAGAAGTCCAAAACCTTATTAGAAATATTTAGTAAATCTGTTTATCCATATATGTGTGTGTGATAGAAATTTTTTGAAAACTATATCTCAGGCAGAATTTCGGGGCAGAATCGCTTAATTTTTTGGCGCTGCCCTAATGCGATTTCTCCCATTTAAGGGAAAGCTACATTTCAGGTTCTACTGTGTATAATTAATAAAAATGTGATGTGTGAGAGACACTTTATGGAAAATTATGCTGATTCAATTTGGGTGCATATTGGCTGATAGGTGGCGTTGCTATGCTGCCATTTTCCCCGGCACTGACATGCTGCATTTTTCTACGTGGACTCGAAAGCTATATCAGAAATTCTATTGTATATAATTTCACAAAACTTGCTATATGAGTGGGCCGTTACGAAACAGTATGCTGATTCAATTTGGGTGCATATCGGCAGACAGATGGTGCTGCTATTACTCACCATCAATGATTTTACGTATGATTGTATCTCAGCATCTGTTGATTAAAATTTAACCAAATTCCATAGGTAAAATATTTATAGTTAGAAGCTATGATTAAACTTCTGTGCAAGTTCAATAGTAAATAGTTCTGTTATAAAATATGATTTAGAAGAAAGTTTTATGATGTTCACAACAGTCTACTTTTTGTATGTTTCAGTAGCAAATTATTATACTTCCGTAAGCGCAATGGACCACATGTCCCTTCATACTATCGTGCATTTTATTTTATGTTTTATTCCATTTTCAAATTATTAAAAGAATAAAAAAAATAAATAAATAAATAAAATAAATAACTTAAGCGATATTTATTATTACTTTAATTCATATTTTATGGTAAAAATATTCTAGCTAGGTTACGCTTCTTTTAGATGAATTATTTCATAAGCATTGGAGTAGTTCTTGGAATAAGTATTTTCATGATGCTGGTCCAAATCTCATTTGAGGTATCTAAATTCTAATTATTATTCCTGACCGTATTGACCCCAAAACTAAGATTAAATTTATCTCTTGTACTGTATTAAATCATGACATTTTTTTTTTTCTAAATAAGGACGTATGATGACCACGTGAAATATGAAATATGACATACCGGATATGTTTTGATATATACCTGAAAATGCAGACATACGTCAACACTTACGTCATATACCTGCAAATGCGGACATCCGTAACACACTTGAAAATCTGAACGTCCATAACACACATGAAAATACGGACGTCCGAAGCACACCTGAAAATGCGGACTTCCGAAACACACCTGAAAGTGCGGACGTCCAAAACACACCTGAAAGAGCGGACGTCCGAAACACACCTGAAACTGCAGACGTCCGAAACACACCTGAAAGTGCGGACGTCCGAAACACACCTGAAAATGCGGACGTCCGAAACACACCTGAAAGAGCGGACGTCCGAAACACACCTGAAACTGCAGACGTCCGAAACACACCTGAAAGTGCGGACGTCCGAAACACACCTGAAAGTGCGGACGTCCGAAACACACCTGAAAGTGCGGACCTCCGGAACACACCTGAAAGTGCGGACGTCCGAAACACACCTGAAAATGCGGACCTCCGGAACACACCTGAAAATGCGGACGTCCGAAACACACCTGAAAGTGCGGACGTCCGAAGCACTCCTGAAAATGCGGACTTTCCGCATATCCCGGATAATGCAGACTTAGTACATGCAACTGAAATATACATATAATGTAACATTATTTAAGAATACAATATGAGATTATAACAAATTTGAAAAATGTACAACAGAACATAATAATAACTAGAAGAAGGGGCAGAGAGCACCACGGCTTAAGACAGGTGGAGCGGATTAAACCCGTTTGATGGGGCCCATCTTTCCTCAAATCCATTGAAAGATCATATGATAACATAGAAAAAAAAGTGAAATTGTAGATAATAATTACTGCAAAAAATTAAAAATTAATACGCATAAAAAAATTAATAAATTTACTAAAATTGAAATTATTCAGCAAGCAAGTTTAATTTTTCAGACAATATATTAATCTAGGTCAAAATCATGTTACAGTAATAAGCAATCATATATAGTAATAAGCCTTAACAATTTTGTTATTAAAATTATTTAAATAGTCCCATATAATACAAATAAGAGTGGGTTATGATTTACGAAATATTCTCTTCAATTCCATTAAGTATATTATATCCATAATCTATAAATTCATTTAAATTAAGAAATATATTGGATTTGAATTGCCATAGGAAAAAAAAAAAAAAAACACATTGTTCATACAATGGATGTTGGCCAATGAATTTAAATTATATTCACTATACAAAATTAAGATTATATCAATCATAGAAATCCAGTATGCTATATATATATATCTACATATATATAATTTACCATTACAATGATCAAGCATCAGGAAAGAAGACTTGGATTAATCAACAAACAACGACGTATGGAACTGTAGCCTTATACAAGACAAAAGGTACCAATAGTTATTTTAAATCATAATATATATTTATATGATTTAATTCATACAAAGTTGGTTTATAAGTATCAACAATTATATATATATATATATATTTTTTTTTCACCTATTAATATATATATATATACAGTCGGCTGCAAAATTATTCGAGCTCTAGCAATAATCCATGTCTGAAAAAAGTACACTTAATACTGCTTTGTTAAATAAATCCTTATCGAGTCATGTTCTTATTCAGTCTAAGAACATGATTCGACAAGGATTTATTTAACAAAACAGTCTTAAGTGTACTTTTTTAATACAGGAATTATTGGCTAGTGCTCGAAAAATTATGCTGCCGACTGTAAATACCATCTTAGCCTTTATTTTCAGAAGTTTGGAGCAAAGTTTGGTTTTAGTAAAACATGTTGAACCCGCTCCACCTGTCTTAAGATGTGGTGGACTCTGCTTCTTCATATTATGATTTTAGTTTCATTTGTTTAGATATTGCTCTTATTTCACATAGTTTTCAGTTCTTATATTAACCCCTTAACTATTCGGTCGTATATATACGTCTTGCAGAAATACGATCCTTTGTGTTACACTGCTACCAGTGAAACTAGTCTCACTTTTTTGGAATGCAACTAAATAAGCATGACATTGTTTTCGAAGGGTTTACTTATTTCAGATAGGGTGAAGAGTGGGAGGAATCGGGTGGACGTATGGTTGGGTTTTACGTCGCACTAGTGCTGCGCAGATGGGCAATTGTCGACGGTCTGGGACACACTCCTAGAGGTGGTCCAGAGACATGCCATCACAATTTTGATCCTCCACGGAAGGGATGGCTCTCCCGCTACGGTGATAAATTTTGATGGGAACATGGAGGACATTGCGGCCACGACAGATTTTACGTGCACCAGCCACCATTAGTGTACACGACGGTCTTTGGCCGGCTCGAGTACTGAACCTGCAAGCTTCCAATTACGAGTCTGGCGCTCTACCGACTGGGCTACCGCGGCCCGTGGAAGGAATCGGAAAGAGAATGTTTCGGGAACAATAAACAGATAACTACACGCACCTGTGTGAAAAATGGTGACACTTTGAAGATAATCTTGCAAATTTTCGTCGGCAGGTAAGGGGTTAAATATATGCGTTCATTTCTTATACCAAATATATATATAATGGGAAATTTTCCATCCCGGTAACTTCCAAAAAATTAATCAAATCGAGCCAAAGTTATATAGTGCACTTATATGGCCGCACGGCAACTGGTAGGGCCGATTAATTTTAAAGATATCAACAATGGGCTCTTCCCAGTGTCGTCTACTCAATCATGTGATAAAGAAAAACAAAGAAACAAATTCAGTTAAATTTTGTTCTTAAGATCAAAAATATTAATATTTAATATATAATAAAAGTAATATTGTGCATTTGTAAACAGTAGAATAACTGTATTTTTAAATTTAATAATTTAAAAAAAAAAACACTTTATATGTTTATTTATTTTCTCAAATAAGAATCGAGTTTTGTATGTTGTAGTATAACTGTTACAGTTGAAGTTGTTTAAGTTGAAGATAAATTGAAGTGGAAGGCTGATTTTTATACGAACTATGTGAAAAATACCAGAGCCGGGAATTGAATCAGCTAAACGCCCGGATGCTCTACCACTGAGCTACCCTGGCTGACAACTAACTCGGCATTTCTCACGTAATATTCGTTGGAAAGGTCACCGAGTCTGCAAACGCAGCTATATCAAGTGACAATATTAATCGTGGAACAACTCAAATAAACCACGAAATTATTATTTAAAAATTTTTATTCATCAACCTTGAAAATTTATTTCAGATAAATTGGACTGGAAGGCTGATTTTTATACCAACTATGTGAAAAATACCAGAGCCGGGAATCGAACCCTGGCCCTCCGCTTAACGCGTGGATGCTCTGCCTCAGACAGGGTATCTCAGTGATAGAGCATCCGCGCGTTAAGCGGAGGGCCCAGGTTCGATTCCCGGCTCTGGTATTTTTCACATAGTTGGTATAAAAATCAGCCTTCCACTCCAATTTATCTGAAAAGAATTTTCAAGGTTGATGAATAAAAATTTCTAAGCTAATATGTTAGGAACATTTCATATTATTTAAAGACACTTCAATTTGAATTTGATGCAATAACTATCTTAAACCCACCTTGCATTAAAAAAAATAAATAAATAAATAAATAAATAAATTCAATTACGGTTCTGTTAATTTAAACTTATCTTATGTATCAATCAAATTTGTAACTAATATTTAAAACTGAAATAACTTTTAAATCCATAAATATTACATAATAGCGTTAATAATTAATAGTAAAATTGTTTTAATATATTTGAATTCAAATAAATTTGCAGTACGGAATATATAGGATCAAAAATTAAAACGTAACGGAAATGCAATGATTCTTCTTTTCTTAATTAAGTTTAACAACCCACTCAACCAAACTAGCCAAACAACACACATACCTTTATCCTACAGTGGATTGATAAAGTATGAAATTGCCGATGATGGTGATAATATATATAAAGTCGTTTGTCCTGTGTGAGTACGTGAGTGAGTGAGTGATTCATAGTCTCTAGCCCAAACCCTTAATCTAGGAGCATGAAATTTTGTGACAATGTTCCTTCTATTATCTTGGTATTAAGAAGCGATTTTACAAATTTCGCCTCCCAAAGAAGGGAGGAAGGGCAAAACATGATTTCATAAAATTCTTCTTCTACCTCAAACAAAAAAAAAGATATCTATAAAATTTTTGCTTTAAAATATAGCTGACACAAATATCTAAAAAACAATTTCTTGAATTTCAAAAATTTGGTCTTTAAGGTGTGTGTGTGTGTGAGGGGGGGGGGGGATGGTGCAAAACGTGATTTCGATTTCACGTAATCCTATTTATTTTAAACAAAAAAACAAATATACGTGAAATTTTTGCTCTAAGATATAGTTAATACAAATACCTAAAAACCAATTTCTGGAATGTTAGAAATTTAGACACTAAAGTGGGGAGAGGACAAAATATGATTTAAAATAATCCTTTATATCACAAAAAGAAAAAAAAAAAGATATATATGAAATTTTCGCTGTGAAATATAGCTCACACAAATATCTGAAAACCAGTTTCTTAAATTTTAGAAATTCATCCCAGGTGGGGCAGGAGGGGGGGGGGGGCATGCGGCAAAAAAATAGGAATACAGTTAGACTGCTTAAAATTGGTACAGATAGGTTGTAGAGGTATAAGTTGAATGAGGATATTTTCGAAAGTGTAAAATTATCACGAAGGGCGGGAAAAGTGTGGAGTTAAAAAAAAATAAAAATAGAGTTAGATCGTTCAAAATTGGTACATAGAGGTTTTTGATATCTACAAATCAATTGCGGATATTTTCGAATTTGTAAAATTTTTAAGAGAGCTGGGAAGGGGGGGGGGAGGGCAAAGCAATAGAAATAAAGTTAGATCGTTCAAAATTGGCGCGTGTAGGTTTTTAGGATCTATAAATCGAATGCAGATATTTTCAAAAGGGAAAAAATATTCTAAGATTCTAAGACGAAGGTGCCGCTCACCACTATGCAGCGGTTTTGAGCGTTTTCGACTTTTAGAGAGGGACTCTAATGGCACTGTGGCTATTTAAAAGAGCCCGGCTCTAAAGGTTAATCTTTCTCCGTTGTTTGTTGCATAAACAAAATAATGATAATAATAATAATAATAAAGGTCGCCAAAGCAGAGCTCTCACGTGACAGAGGGCGACAACGAAGTTACATGAAAATGAGGAAGAGGACCGGAGCTTTGCTCCCTCGCTTGAAAAGGTTTGTTAAAAGAGATTGCATGGACTTTACCCCTTGATGAGAAAAGTTGGTGACTGGTAGTCTATTTACAAAGTTCAAACAGGTTATATACAAAGTTTACACAGTATATATACAAAGTTCACACAGTCTATGTACAGTGTTAAAAGTCCTCGCACGGGTGGTAGATAGATGCAAATTGTAATGAAACAATATACTTTGAGGTGGATTTTTTGTAGATTTTAATACTAAGTAGATTTATAAATTTTACATTTGGGTAGAGGTGTATAGTGGTTGGCTGGTTGAAAATTTTTGTTCAAGCACTGGCCATTGACAAGTGTTGGTAAATTACAACAGCATGCGCTGGATAATTGCTTCCCGGGAACATTTCTGTGGAATGCTGTAGCATCAGATATGACCAGTTTTTGCCATGCAGAAATGGAGGAAAATTGAAGAAAGATAGAGAAAAAATTTAGTTTGTTGAGTTTGATAAACCCGAAGGAAGGTATAGATACGCTTTAATTTGAGCCGTAGGGGCTGTCTAGTTATTATATTGTCCAGCCAAGTTGCTGGTCTAGGGCTAGGTTTCCTTAAATGGTAAAGTGTTGCAAGTTGACAGTGAAAGTAGTAGTTTGTGCAGTCCCCTCCTTGCCGCATGAGCATAAGGGTGATCGTCGGCAGTGAAATTTGTAAAGGTATTTTGGGAAGGGGGCCATGACCTGAGAGAAAGGCAGATATTTCTGGGAAGAGGTCCCAATCATCGAGTGAGACATTTGGTATTAGCTCGTGAGTGTGTCATCTTCCTTTTGGAGACACGCTCCAGAGATCCTGCCAGTCATTAATTAGTTTATGATTTAGGTAATATTTTATGTAAGAATGGAGAGCTGGGAGTTAATAGGATATGTGACTAGATTCTGTTGCTGATTTTGCAAGAGTGTCTTCTGGTTCATTTCCGACGACTCCCTTGTGGGCAGAAACGTGTGCCAGGGAGATTTTAGTTTTTAATTTTGAGAGCTTTATTTTAATTTCAAGTACTTGTGGGTGTCTGCTCTTGTGGTGAGTTATGGCCTGCAGGCTCGAGAAGCTGTCACTGAAGATTCAGATTTGATTGTAGTCTACAGATTTTTCTTCCGACCACTCAATTGCCTTCAGGATGGCAAAGAGCTCACTCTGAAACTGAAAGACCGAATTGTGGTCTGCGAGCCTGCCCACTCACTGATGGAGAACTTTGTTATTGTTTATTACGCAGAGCGCAGCTGCCACTCCATGGTCGGTTTTGGAGTCATCAGTGTAAATCGCAAGTTAAGCAGACGGGGAGAAGCTGTTTTTTGAACAAATTATGAACAGGGAAGCAGCATCCTGTGCTGGGTGTATTTGCCAGCTGTTAGTAAGCTGCTGGGAAATAGTATTAGGGAGTGCCTGTGAGAATGGAGTTATTTAATTGCAAGATGTTAGTTTTGTTAAAGTTGTATTTTAATTGGAGGTGAGCATGAGGAATACCAATGATAATTGTGAATGCGTCAGTAGAGATTGTTTTGTAACCTCTAGAATTTGAACCAGAAACGTTCTCTGTATTGAGTTAAGGTTATTCGACGCTGCTTTGGTGAGGTTGCCTCCCCCCAACCCCACCCCCCAAATGCCAGAACCATAGACCTTATAAGACAGACCACGCATCCGTCTCATTATCTGTCCGCGAGATGAGCTAGCTTCCCCAGCTAAATTATCACGCGATGAGGGCCTGAAGAGAGAGGCGGGAATGAATATTATGTGATTTTTCTTTAGGAAAGAAAGTAGTTTTGAGTTTTTTAAATTTCTGTATTGTACACATACTTTTCATTTAAGCCTTCAGATTTACGCATCGTTGGAAAGCTAAAATGTCATAGATTAATTATAAAAAAAGTTTCTTTTGTGAAAATCCATTTTGAAGGGGAGAATTTTTTGTTTGATTCTTACAAAAATAAGTGCTTTCTTATAGAAGAATATATGATTTTCCCTTACGATAATATAGATATTCATTAAGAGTGGCGAACATAAATAAACGCGCTCAAAGCACAATGGCCTGCGCTGCCGAAAGCAGTAGTGACCAGGTGTGACATTTTTGTCAATGAGAATTTTTTGCTCTTTTTTTTTTTTTCACATGATAAAAGATAATGCAGTTTTGAAAATTCATTAATTATAGTGATTCATTTAAATATAGTGACCAGCGAAGCGGGTGTAGCTTTTCTTATTAAACACCACAATCCACAATATTGATAAATAAAAATTTTCTTCTCTAATTTTAATCTACACAGTTGGACAAAATTAAAGCAACTACCTGTTTTCTCGTTATCTTCTTTTGCACATAATTTTTAAACAAATAAACATATGAACATAAAATTTGGATGGCCTGTTCGTTATCCTATTATTAACCGAATTTTATGTAACTTAAGCATAAGAATAATTTTTAAGCTAATAAATATTCATTCTTCTCTCAAAAGTAAGTTTTGAAAAAAATTAAAAATTTCAATAATTTTAAGAAAGAACACTTAATTAAAAAGTGGTGTTAAGGATGCATCAAGGATAGGGAAAGACGCACATGCCTTGAAATGTTAAACTAAATCTTGATTTTTCTTTCTGCATTAACTTTTACTTTTATAATAGACTTTTAAAAAATATATAATTATGAATTTGTAAACTATACTCAGCACTAGAATAATAATGATGCCGATAAATAATTTTATAATAAATATCCTATCCAATTTTAATATTTGCATGCATATTTTTTAAAAAGTTATTCACGTGCGTAAAAAAAAAAGAAGAAAAAATATGAAACAGAGAAGTGAATACAGGTAGAAAGATTTGGTTGTAATCTAACATATCTAGCATGTGTATCTTCACCTATCCGTAAGACATCCTCATCACCATTTTTCATTAAGTGTTCTTTCCAAAAATTATTGAAATTTGTTATTTTTTCCAAATCTTACTTTTGAGAGAAAAATGAATATTTATTAGCTTAAAAAATTATTCTTATGCTTAAGTTACATAAAAATCAGTTAATAATATGATAACGAACAGGCCATCCAAATTTTATGTTCATATCTATATTTATTTATTTATTTATTTATTTATTTTTTTAATTATGTGCAAAAGAAGAAAACGAGAAAACAGGTTGTTGCTTTAATTTTGTCCACCAGTGTATTAGTCAAAACATTTCAATGTTTTAATTTATTTATTTATTTATTTTTTATTTTTTTTATTTTATTTTTTATTTTTTTGTTAGCATTCGGTTTCTGAATATTAAAATATCCATCCGAACCAAATATTCCTTATTGTCTACCAAATGCTAACCAAATATTCAGTCTAATTCTAATATATATATTATATGCAGATATTATTACAACTATTGTATTATTTTGCATATAAGGCAATCTTAAACTTAAGGTTAAAATAAATCTAGCATTTGATCGAAGAATTTATACAATTTTATAAAAATGAAAAAATAATTTTATTTTTTATAATTAATTTATTTTGTGTGAAACTCTGGATAAAAGTTACTCATTAGCACTGTAATCTGTAAATTGCTAAGATTTTTAATTATTATTTTTATTTTTATTTCCCAGTTTTAATATTAAATATGTCATAAGGAAAAAAAATTCTTAAAGCTTCTTATTTAAAAAAAAAAAAAAAAAAAAAAAAAAAAAGTTTTTTGTTATTAATCTTGTACAGAAAATGTGTACAGAAAAAAAAAAAAAAAAAAACCTTGTATAAGTTTTTTTTTTGTTGTTGTTGTTGACATAAATTGTTAATTTTAT